>RJWM01036862.1:0-17852 GCA_004363535.1 Dasyprocta punctata
AAAAAAAAAAAGAAGAGGCATGGACAGGATCCTGACATAACCACTTTCAAGTGTTAATAATGTCACCATTATTAGTAAGACCTTTAACTAATGGGCATGGGAGGATAAAGACACACAGAGGTACAAGTACAAAAAGGAGGGACAGGTCCCCCAATACAGTTTGCTGACCACAGTTATGCTAATATTCAGGTCACTAACTTCTATTTCCCACTGTGCTGCTGTTGTCTTGCTGGTCCTGGTTTCTTCCTGCTTATCAAGACTTGTCCTTATCAAAAAGCAGACTAGCATGGAGGAAGTGCTTAAACTATGGAGCCAGGCAAAACTGGGCTCACATCCTCGCTCTACTCCTTGTAAGCAAAGTGACCCTGGGCAAGTCATTGTTGCTCCCTAAGCTACGACTTCCTCAAGGTGTTAGAAAGTGAGTAAGACTGCATATATCAGCCTGGTGTGGAGCTGGAACAGTGTGGATGGAGCAGTGGGTGGAGAAGCAGGCTGGGAGTGTCAGTCCCTGGCATGCACCAGAAGAAAGCCTCTATGCCTAGACTGCAGGGGGCATTCCCTGCTGTCCTCCCTGCAGGCCGGGTGAGGTGCCTTGACCATGACAGAAGGGGGAGCGGGCGAGGAGGGAACAGCAGAGCAGCTGAGGGCAGCACAAAGTCAGAGTGAGTTAGCGCAGGTCCCAGGGGTTGCATGAGCAAGGCAGGCTTTTACATGGATATTCAGGGAACAAGAAATACCAGCAAGGAAGTTGCCCCATTAATAAATAAGAAGGCGGGAAATTAATGATGGTCTGAAAATGGCTGAGCTACTGAACTTGTTCTTTAAATCTGTCTTTAACAAGAAAAATAAAGAAAAGAGATTTGGCCAATTAGGAGGTAATGAAGACATTGTAGAAATAGCACCTGCCAAAAGCACACATGGAGGGCTGAATGAACATCCAATGGGCTTGACCTTCCCTCCACCCCCAGCCCAGCCCCTGCCCAGGGACAAAAGGTAGGTGCCGATGGAGGGGGCTCCTTATAAACAGGGAGAACAGCAGATCATCCAGGGCCTGGGAAGAAGACAGGGAAGGAAGAAGGATGGGGAGATTTCAATTTTGGCCCAATTTATGTTTCTCGAGAGGCTGCTGTGAGCCAGGCAGGAAGCTGCATCTTCTCCAGTGTTGTTTCCTGTGAAGGCTGGGAATGAAGGTAACAAATGGTGGCAGGTGGAGGTGATGAAGGGGGTCCAGAGAGCAGCAGTCTTTGAGGGAAGGGAAACAGGAGACGCTACAAAAGGTTAGGCCCCTGACTTGTTTGGTGTGGTCCCTTTTAGGGACTTGTGCCTAGAAAAAATAATAATAATAAGAGAGTAGGGGAGGAAGCATGGGGAAAAAAAGAAAAAGAGGGTATGATGAGGGACCTGTGGGCTAGTGCAAGGGAGGACAAGGAAGAAGGAAAACACAGGAGAAAGAAAATTCCCAGGGCTTAGGAAAGGAGCAGGATCAGAGGGTAGGAGGGGAAGGATCACAGTGCAATGTCCTAGAAAAGCCACACTACCTCCCACACTGGCCTAGTTCTGGCACTTCCCTGAGGCCCAAGTTACCTACCCAGGAAACAGAAGAGTAGCCTCAGAGAGATTTCAAGGTGGGGAAAAATACAGGAGTAAGAATGCAGGTCCAGTCTTTGCTTGGCCCCACCCCAGTTGATACGTACTCCCCCTTTTGCGGGCCACCATCACCTGTAGCCTCTGGATGCTATCTTGAGCTACCCATAGCCCCCAGGGACAGAGGTGGCCTGGCCCAGGAAACTCGCCAGTCCCATGGGCTGCCTCCAAGTCTAGTTCCAGAATTCAATCCAAAGGCTGTAATCACACTGACACCATCTGTATGGGGCTATGGGGGTTTAGGCAATGTAACTGCAGAAGGAGAGGGCAGCCAGTGATGAATAGGGCAGCCAGAGCCTCGTTAGAGGGGATATGGAGAGGACGGCCACTGCAGGGACGAGCCCTGGGCCTGATTTATCATCCTCAGAGCTGATCTGAGCAAGAGGGGTTAAGTAGCAAGTTAATGAAATCCACAGATGCTGCTAAATGGGGAGAAGCTGGAGGGGATACCAGGCAGGAGACAGGTGGCAGGTTGGCCACTAAAGGAGGTTCATCTGGAGAGGAGATCAACATATTCCAGCTGAAGAGGAATCCTGTTTTAGTCTCTGAAATTCAGTTTTGGCAAGCCAAGGAGGAGGCTAGACAGACAGCAGGGACGCAAGGCCAGTCCCATCTCAAGGATGTCCCTAGTCAAACTGCACAACTCCTACCAAAGCAATGGACTTTTCAAATACTGAGCAGCCTGGAGCCCTAGAGACAACAAGGTGAACGAGACCAGGCCTCTGCATCTCTTCTCCCAGACCCAGTTGCCAAACAAGTAACTACAGTTCTCCTTGATAAACGCTTTTGAGCACCACAAAAGATGGAGCAATTAGTTCTGACAGGGGAGGGCAGGGAGGTCAGGATGACATTAAAGCGAGGCTTGAAAAATAAGGATTTTGCCAGGCAGAAAAGGGGAAGCAGGGACTCTGGGCAGAAGGAACAGTGCGAGCTACAATCAGGAAAAGTTCAAGAGAAGCTGAGGGAAAAGGAGCAAACTCAGTGGCAATGCCTATTCAGGGACAAGGGAAAACCAGCCAAAAGCTGAAGGCAGGCCAGAGAAGCAGGTGCGGGTCTTACACCGAACCAGATGCACAGGACAGGAAGGGGAGGCAGCCAAAGCCTCAGCAAAGAGCTGCTTCTGTATGCTGACTGCATCTTCCAGCTCTAGCAGTGGACCAGGGCCTCAATTTGAGGGTTGCCATGACGACTGGAGAAAGTCATTCTTAGCACAAGACCTGGTATGTAGTAAGTGCTTACTAAATGTAACTTATGGTGGTAATTAAACTCCCCAGGCTGAACTAAAAATCCTGGGCCAGTGTGTGATTGTAGCTCAAGATGTACCAAAGGAATGGAGCGGACTCTAGCAGCCAGGTAACTACTTACTAAGTAGAAATATAAGCCCATGAAGCAAAAAGTAACTGATAGCTCTAATAAAAGTATGACTGGGTGCTATTAAGACATCAGGGAACAGAAACTTTGGAGAAGAGAAGGACTGACACAATCTTCTATCAAAGGATCAAACAGTCCACACCTCTACTCAGACCCCACAAGGGCAGCTCTTAACATCACAAAGGACAGCTGATTTGCATCTTAGGACCTAATGGCCAAACCACTTTATCCTCCCCTCCAACCTTCAGACCTAACATGGGCAGACAAATACATCTTTCTATATAGCTTTCTCTTCTACACTCAAAATCTGAGCAGTAACCCTTCCCTTGTGGGAAAGCCTTCCTTTGGGGAAATTGCAAGGGTGAAGTGTGGTGACATTCTCCTTTTTAGTCATTTTCAATTAGGCATTTTGTGAATGTTTGTTGAATGAAAGACTGAATGGAATAATAAAAATCCTAAAGCTCTTCAGTGTAGCACAACATAACCAAAACCAGGAAAGCCTCCCGTACACCTCAGTACATGTATATACATGCTTCTTTCCTCATGCTAGTCATGACAGCTGAGATGAAGAAAATGCCTGAGCGTGGCTATATAAAGAATGACCTGGCAGTCAGACCGTTCTGGGATTTAGACTGTTTGATGACGTATCAACTCTGTGCTCCAAAGAATGTCCCATAATCTCTCCAAGTCTCAGTTTCCTCCTCTGTATAATGTACATAGTAGCGATGTCTACTTAATAGGTCATATATATTAATTTAGTAATACATATAAGGAGATTAGAATGGTGCCTGGCACACAGAAAATAACTGCTATACAGATCAAGCAGGATTCAATAAAAATAAAACAGAAAGCATCTTAATTCTTTATCTCCACTGTATGCCTTCAGACCTTCTCCATGGACATATACTCTCCATGTCCTTACTTGTTTCCCAGTTTTTGAAGCCTATTTCTTTCCTTTGTTTCATTTCATTTTTCTTTTCTTTTCTTCTCTTTCTTTCTTCCTTTCTTCTTTCTTTCTGTCTTTCTTTTTGAAACAAGTTCTCACTATGTAGTTCAGGCTGGTCTCAAACTCACAGCAGTCCTCTCGCCTCAGCCTCCAGAGTGCTGGAATTAGAGGGACACACTACCACACCTGGCTAAGGTAATTTCTTTAACTGTATTCTTAAATAAAAACTGGGTTCTGAGAGTATATTTTGCACCTTTCAGTTGCTGGAACAAGTATCTGATACCTACAATTAAAAGAAGAAATTTATCCAGTGCAGTGGTGCACACTAGGAGGCCTAGCAAGGAGGACCACAAGTTCTAGCCAAGCCAGGACAATTTAGAGACTTAGTGAAACCCTGCTACAACATGTAAAACAAAAAGTTTGGGGATATATCTCAGTGTGAAGGCCCTGGAGTCAATTCCCAGTACTGGGGGGAGGGGTGGATTGAGAGATTTTTTCTTTCTTTTTTTTTTTTTTTTGGCATATGGTTTTGGAGGTTTCGGTCCATGGTTGGCTGACTCCAAGGCAGAAATAGCGTGGTGGAAGGTCATGGCAGAGGATAACTGCTCGACTCAGGGCAGACAAGAAGCAGAGAGAAAGCAAGAAAGTGGGGTGGTAGAGAGAGAAACAGACTTCCAGGTCATGCCCTCAGTGACCTGCCTCCTTCAACCAGGTCCTAACAATACATTCAGCTACAAATTTATAATCCACTTATGAGTTTAGCACCCTCATGATCCAATTTCCTCCAGGGGAATGTCTTTCAGGAGGATTTCTTCCCCTGAGCCTTTTGGGACACATTTTAGATCAAACCATAACAGATCTGATCATAAGACTGGGTAAGCCCAGTAAACACCCATCCTAAAATGAGAGAAACACAAGTAAGATTGACCATAAACAAGAGGAGAGAGCAAAGCAAGATGCAGGGCAGGTATACCAGACCCCCATGTCACATTCCACTGTTTTATCAGTGCCTCTCCTCTGGTTACATATAGATTTTGAAGGGAACTTGCTTATGACTAGGGAAGTAGAGGGTAAAGCCATCCTTTGATTCATAGATGGTCTGAATGTGTATACAGCACAAGGTGAAAGTAAACAGTAGCTGCACTGCAAGACAAAGGTAAGGAAAAATCTTCCCACTGAGCAGAGCATTGGTCATCCATGCTCTATGTTTAGAGAAATGTTTCAAGGTTAGAATATAAGTAGACTCATTAGCCATTGTCACAGACCACCAAGGATCTGTGCTAAAGCCTGGACCACCCAGGAAGCACCTACCCTGCCCTCAGGGCCACAGCCAACTCGGGACCTACACTTGAGCCCAAAAGACTAGGAAGAGTCCACCTCACCCCCAGGACTGAAGGAATACCCTTCCACTGAGACTCAGTAAAAGACAGCCTTGGGAGATAGGATCTCCTGGGATAACCTGGGAAGCCCAGGATCAGACCAGGAAAGTCATGGGGCCTGTATTCTGTTGTGGGAGCCCAGAATCAGTGGCAGTAACTGTCAGAGGGGACAGTCTTGAAAAAGAAGGTGTGTGGGCTAGTGGTATGTTTGAGGTGTGGCATTGCTGCCAACATCCAACAGAACTCAGTGCTCTGAATTAGTATAGGTACACATAAGGGAGACCTAATTGTCTTCACTAAAATCAGAGCCTTCTTTGTTTTGGTGAAAGACTGTACATGAGTGGTTCCTAGGGTTTGTCAATAACCAGTTGACATTTGATGGCATTGTTGTCCCTGAATTTACTACCATAGAAAAGATAACATAGTAGTCACAGGCAATTGGTTTTCTCTCTTTGCCAATACCTGGATTACCTGGAGGAGTCATAAGCAACACTGAAGCTCACTTCTGAAGAATATGGCTCTGGGCCAAAGAATTTCCAAACCCCAGCACAGCAAACAAACAAAAAACCACAAACTTGAAAAGACAAGGCAACAAAATACCTCCAAAAACTCTCAACTCCCCCAGAATCAGTACAAGGAAGAATGAGGGGAAGGAAATCATAAGCTACACTGCCGACAGGTCTGAAAGGGTACCAATGGAGGTAAAACAGTGCTGTAATGTGCTTGGCAAATTTAAAGAAGATATAACTAATTACACAATGACTACAATCAAACAAATGATCAGTGAGTCTAGAAAAAACTACTAAATAGCTAGTTGAACTAGAAAAAGTGCACAAAAAAGTTCAAACAGAAATCCAGGAGATTAAAACTATGATTAAAATTATAGGTAGCAGAAGTGACCAATATGAAGACAGAACGTCAGACCTAGAGGATAGAGCTGGGGTCAATGATCAGTTAATGAAAGATGCCTTAAAAGCAATAAGGAAATATGAAAAATGGATCCAACAATTCCTAGATGATGCAAAGAGGTATAAGAGTAATTGGAATTAGCAAAAGGGAAGGAAAGAGCACAAAAAGCATCAAAAACTTGTTTATATAAGCAACAGCAGAAAACTCTCCAGACATGGAAAAAGAATTTAACATACATATAAGCAAAGCATATAGAACCCTATGATCAGAAAAAAAAAAACACTCCATATAATAATTAAAATACCAGAAGTAAAAATGCAAGAACAGAAACTTAAATGCTGCTAGAGAAAAGTCACAAACCACGTTAAAAGGAAAACCTATCAAATTTAAAACAGATTTTTCAACACAAATTTCAATGCCAAGGAGAGCATAGAATAAAGTGTTTCAAACTCTTAAAGAAAACAAGTTCCAACCTAGACTGTTATGGCTTTCAAAATTATCTTTCAAAATTGATAGAGAAATAAGATATTTCCAGCCTGGTGTGGTGGCATACACCTGTAATCCTAGCACTCAGGAGGCTGAGACAGAAGGATTACTGTGAGTTTAAGACTGGCCTGGCTACATAGTGAGTTCAAGGCCAGTCTGGACTTCATAGTAAGACCCTGTCTCAAAAACAAAACACACACAGACACACACACGCACACACACACACAATGTTTCCATGATAAAAAAAAAACTTAAAGAAATTCATGACCACCAAACCAACACTCCAAAAAATTCTCAAGAATATTCATAGAAGGAGACAATGAATAACACTGTCAAAAGGCCCAGTACAATGAATGCATCAGGTAAGGACAGTAATTAAGTAGAAGAGAAAGAAAGCAAATAGCTACAGGAAATTAACACAGTGACAGGAATAAGTCAATACCTATCAATTATAGCTATCGATGGAAATGAATTTAACTCTCTGTCAAAAGACACAGATTAGCAGAATGGATCAAATCTGAAATCCATCTGCATACTGCATACAAGAAAAATATTTAACAGAAGAAGAAATACATAGAATAAAAATCAAAGGATCTTTTTTGAGGCAGGGTCTCACTCTGTAATTCAGACTTGCTTAGAACTCACTATGTACCCCAGGCTGGTCTCAAATTCATGGCAATCCTCTGCCTCAGTCTCCTATGTGCTGGGATTACACATGTGGACCACTATACTGGCTAAAAATCAAAGGATGGAAAACAATACTCCACATAACAGGAACCCCAAAACAATCAGGAGTAGCTATCCTATTTTCATACAAAATGGATCTCAAGCCAAAGCTGATCAAAAGAGCCAGACCAGGACATTACATACTGGTTAATGGAAATTTTCAACAGCAAAAGATAACAATTACAAACACGTATGTACCAAGCCACTGTACACCTAACTTCATGAAACTCTAATGGACATAAAAGATCAAATAAACATCAATACAGGGCTGAGGATGAAGCTCAGCAGCACAGCGCCTGCCTGGCAAGCATAAGGTCCTAAGTTTAACTCCTAGTACCAAAAATAAATAAATACATACATACATACATACATACAGTTATAGTGGAGGATCTCAACACCACACTATCACAAATAGACAGATCAACCTAAACAACAACAAAGATAGATCAGAGTTGAGCCAAACCTTCAAACAAATGAACTTAATAGATACATATGGAATGTTCCACCCAACAGCAACAGAACACACATTCTTCAGTTGCACATGGTACTGTCTCCAAAATAGGCCACATACTAATGAAGAAAGCATGTCTAAGTCTAAGTAAATGAAAAAGAATAAAAAATTTACCATGTATATTATCAGATCACAATGCAATGAAACTAGAAATCAATAGCAAAAAACCCCACAGAGACTATGCACACATGTAGAAATTAAAGAGCACACTGTTGAATAATCAATGGGTCACAGAGAAAATTAAGGAAAAAATAAGATAGTCCCTAAAATTAAGTGATGTTGCCAGTACAGTGATACCTTGGTTTACAAACTTAATCAATTCCATGATTTTAGGGAAGCGGGCTGCAGTAACGTTTGTCATCTGATGTGGAATTTGCAAATGGAAGTAAAATTTTGCCAAATGCATCTGTTCATGAACAAAATTGCATTAATGTTACAATATACAGGAACTTACGGGCCACAGTGAAAGCTGCCCGATGAGAGAAGTTTGTAGCAGTGAATTCCCACATCAGAAAAACAGAAAGAGCCAAATAAATAACCTAATGATGCATCTCAAGGTCTTAGAAAAACAAGAACAATCCAAACTCAGAGCTTATGCAAGGAAGGAAATTATAAAGAATAAAGGGTTTTTTTGTTTGTTTGTTTGTTTGTTTGTTTGCGGCACCGGGGATTGAACTCACAACCTCGTGCCTGCCAGGGCAGGTGCTTAAGGCACTGAGCCAAACTCCCGGCCCTAGGAAATTATAAAGATTAGAGCAGAAATTAATGAAATGGAGACTAAAAAAAATAATATAAAGAATCATTGAGGGCCAGGGATTTAGCTCAGGGGCACAAGCACTTGCCTGGCAAGTGCAAAATCATGAGTTCAATCCCTGGTTAAAAAAAAAAAAAAATCAATGAATCAAAGAGCTGGTCTTTTGACAGAATAAATAAAATACACAAACACTTAGCCAACCTTACCAAAAAAAAAAAAAAAAAGGAAATAAAAGACACAAATTAATGCAATTAGAAGTGAAAAAGGTGAAATCACAATGGGCACTGTTGAAATCCATAAGATTATTAGCAACTGCTGTACTTCACAAACATATATACCAAACAATAGGAGAACTCAGAAGAAATAGAGAGACTCCTAGATACCAAAACTGAACCAAGAAGACGTAAAAATTTTGAACAATCCAATAACAGGTAATGAAATTGGCAGTAGTAATAATTTTTAAAAACCTACCAAGAAAAGCATGGGAACTGATGGATTTACAGATGAATTCTACAGATAAAACTTCAGGAAATATCTAATGCCAATACCCCCCCAAACTTTTTAATGAAATTGAAAGGAAAGGAGTACTTCCAAACTAATGCTCAGAAGGTAACATTATCCTGATCGCAAAACTAGACAAGGATCCAACCACAAAAGAGAACTATAGGCCAATTTATCTAATGAACATAGATGCAAAAATTCTTTACAAGACACCTGCAAGTAGCATGCAATAAATCACCAATAAGATCATACACCATGACCAAGTACGCTCCAACCCAGAAATGTAAGAATGGTTCAACACACAGAAGTCAGTGAGTGTAGTTCATCACATAAACAGAAGCAAGGACAAAAATCACATGATCATCTCAATAGATGCAGGAAAAGCTTTTGACAAAATCCAACATCCGTTTATGAAAAAAAAGCCTGAAGAAAATAGATATAGAAGGTCTTCATCTCAAACAACCTACTGCCAACATATATCAAACAGAGAAAAGCTGAAAGTCTTTCCTCTAAAATCCAGAACAAGACAAGGATGTCCATTATCACAAATCCTGTTCAACATAGTCCTCAAAACATTATGCAGAGCAATCAGGCAGGAGAAAAAAATAAAAAAAGGATGCATATAGGAAGGGACAAAATCAAAATATCATTATTTGCAGATGACATAATCCTTTACTTACAAGATCCAAAAACTCCACTAGACTCTTAGACTTGATAACCAAATTCACCAGTGCAGCAGCATACAAAATAAACACACAAAAACCAATAGCATTCCTATATACTAATAATGAATTCACTGAAAAAGAAACTAGGAAAACAAAGCAGGTGACATCACATTCCCAGATTTGGAGTTATGTTGCAAAACTACGTTGACACCAGGTGTGGTGGTGCACACCTATAATCCCAGCACTCGGGAGGCTGAGGCAGGAGGATTATAGCAAGCTTGAGACCAGCCTGGGCTACAAAGTAAGCTCAAGGCTAGCTTGAACTGCATAGTGAGACCCTATCTCAAAAAAGATCAATCAATCAATCAATCAATCTACATTGTTAAAACAGCACAGCATGTTACTGGCACAAAACAAGCATGTGAACAATGGAGCATGATAGAAAAACCAGACACAACCCCAGGCACATAGACCTGTTTGATCTTTGACAAAGGAACCAAAAACGTACATGGGGGAAAGACTGCCTCTTTAATAAATGGTGCTGGTAAAACTGGTTATCTACACATAGAAGATTGAGTCTAGACCTATATATCTCCCCATGTACTAAACTAAAATCAAAATGGGTCAAAGATCTAAATATTAAAACAAACACTTAGTCTACTGGAAGATAAAATAGTACAGCTCTCAAAGACATGGGCATAGGTGAGGACTTTCTGAATAGAATCCCAATGGCACAAGAAATAATACCAAGAATCAACAAACTGGATCATATCAAATTTAAAAGTCTCTGTACAGCAAGAGAAATAACCAATAGAATGAATGGACAATCTACAGAATGGAAAAAAAAACTTGCCAGTTATTCCACAGACAGAGGACTAACATAAAAAATATATACAGAACTAAAAAATTAGACCTCCCAAAATAAAAGACCCAATCAAAAAATGGGCAATGAGAGCCGGGCGTGGTGGCGCACGCCTTTAATCCCAGCACTCGGGAGGCTGAGGTAGGAGAAGCGTTGTGAGTTCGAGGCCCGCTTGGGCTACAAGGCCAGCGCAAGGCTGGCCTGAGCTACATAGTGCAACTCTGCCTCGAAAAACTAGGGCCTGGAGTTTGGCACAGTGGCTTAAGCGACTGTCTGGCAGACGTGAGGCTGTGCGTTCGATCCCGCGGTGCCGCAAAAATAAATAAATAAATAAATAAATAAAAATAACAAAAAATGGGCAATGAAAATGAAGAGACACTTCTTAGAAGTAGAAATGGTCAATAAATACTTGAAAAAATGTTCATCATCACTGGTCATCAGAAAAAAATGCAAATTAAAACTACACTGAGATACCATCTTACTTAAGAAAGAATGGCTCTTATAAAAAATATCTAATAAAAACAATTGCTGGTGAGGATGTGAGGAAAAAGGAACTCTACTACATTGTGGGTGAGAATGTAACATAGTACAACCACTATGGAAATTAGTGTGGAGATTCCTCAGAAAACTAACAATAGAAATTTCCTTTGATGTAACTATCCTCTTTCTAGGTATCTTCCCAAAAGAGTTAAAATAATCATATTACAGGATACATGCATACCCGTGTTTGTAACAGAACAACTTACAGTAGCTAGATCTTGGAAATAGTGTATATGTCTATCAACAGGTAAATGGATAAGGAAAATATGGTATTTATATACAATGGAATTCTACACTGCCACAAAGAGACATCCATAGGTAAATGAATACAACTTGAGAATATAATTTTAAATGAAATAAGTCAGACACACAAGCTCGAGTACTGCATGGTTTCTCTCTTACATGAGAAACACACACACACACGCGTGTGTGTGTGTGTGTGTGTGTGAAATAGAAGAGAGATAAGTAGGAATTAGGGAGAAGTTCAAATACTTCCCCCAAATACAAATTCCATTGATTTAAAAATATTTCAGTTGGTTTCTTTTATACTACTAGTTTGTCTTAATTTGTTGAAAAGAAAGTTTTGTGTTATAATCTGTTTGGGTTCTTTTTGTAAGAATCTTTTTGGTTTATGTCTGTACTCTGAATAACTAGTTTGAAGGTAGTGATACTTGGTGTAATAACTTGTTATTCTCTTACGTTTGATTATGAAAGTTTGTTTCATTTTTTCATAAAAATTTTTAAAAGGCATATATGTGAACTCATAGGCAATATTTAACAATCAAGTTGACTGGCCAAAGGCCTGAAAAGAGCAAAACTGAAAGGCCACAGACATGGAGGTCTAGGGTAGTAGCAGATGAATGTACACAAGAATGGTCACAAATTATGAAGATCTTTGTGTCACGTGTTAATGCTCACCAGATGCTTCATGCACCAACCATGGAAGATGCTCTAAAATATCATGTAAACAAAATGACTCAGCAGGTTGACATCAACCAACCCCCTTCATTGACCATTCTGATAATGGCACAGTGAACATTCAGATGAAGTAACCATGATGGCAGGGATGAATGGAAGTTTTTCAGGGGCCCAGCTATACCAATTCTTACTTACGAAAGGTTGATCTAACTACTGCCACTGTAGAAATCCAATCTACAAGTCACCCAGACCAGTGCTGAGCTACCAAGGTACCTTTCACTGGGCAGGCAAGTCAACTGAGGTCTTTCCATTCTAGAAAGAGAAAAAATTCATTTTGATGAGAACAGACATTTATTTTTGTTATGGATTTGCTTTTTCTTCCTGCAGGGCTTTAGCCAGCACTACCAACTGAAGGTTTACACAAAGCACTTGACCCACCAGCACAGGATCTCAGAACCCATCACGTCAGACCAAAGGACCTGCTTTACAACAAAATAGATGCAGGAGTGAGCCCATAACATTGGGTCCAATGGTTACACCACATATTACAGTACCAGAAACTGCCAGACTAATGGAGCACTGGGAGCAATTAATGGTCCAATGGAATATTTTAGGAGATAATATTTTACAAGAAAAGGGCACCATATTCTTGGATACTCGTCCTCAACTGAGGGCAGTTTTGTCCTCTAGGAGACACCTGGCACTGTCTGGAGACAACTTTCCATGCCAGCAGTACTGGGGATTGAACCTATGGCCTAGTATATGCTAGGCATGCGCTCTACCACTGAGTCACATCTGCAGCCCTTTACTTTTTGGGGTTGTTGCTGTTGTTGTTTGAGACAGTCTTACTGTGGCCTTTAACTCACTGTGTAACCCAGTCTGGCCTTAAACTCGGTGATTGATCCTCTAGTCCCAACATTCCAAGTGCTAGGGTAGCAGATGTGCTCCACTACACCCAGTCCCAGCCCTTTATATTTTGATATAGGGCCTTAAAAAGTTACTGAGAATGGGCTTGAACTCCTGCTCAGCCTCCCAAGTAACTAGGATTATAGGTACATGCCATCATATTTGGCACGGAGACAATTTTTACTGCCATAACTAAGTGTGTGGGTATAGTTGGCAGAGAGAGATAGTATTACTGGTATCTACTAAGTAGAATCCAGGGATGTGCATCCTACACATGCAACAGCACTTTCTTCATACCCCAACAAGGAATTATCAAAGTATCAATAGTGCCAAGATTAAGAAACTCTGCTCTGGGACACAATAAGCACTTTAAAATTAGACTTTATATTAGCTAGACTTGGTGGCACATGCTTGTAACCTCAGCATTCTGGGAGGCAGAAACAGGAGGATCACAAGTTTGAGCCCCAACTGGGCAACTTGGCAAGTCTTTGTCTCAAAAAGCCAAAAAAAAAAAAAGAGACATTAGAAATGAAGAGTAACTAGGAATATAGCTCAGTGCAAAGACCCTGGGTTCAATCCTCAATATAATACACACAAAAAAACTTTTGTATATACATTTGGGCCTAGGAATCAAAGGGTAGAAGCAGAAGTACCCCCTTGCTTAGTCTCAGTGACCCACTTGTGGATGCTGTGAAACTTCAGGATTTGCAAATTTGTAAGAGCTGATTCTCAAAGGGAGGATCTTTTTGTTGAGAGACACAGCCAGAGTCCCACTGATCCATGAGGGACTGGATACAGCTATACCTGTATTCTTCAGTTTCTTCATGCCAGCAGAGCCACAGACAAGAAGGCAAGAAGAAAAGGCAATTACCTTAGCAGAGGTAATTGACTCTGATTATCAGGATGCTGGAGGTCTGCTCTAATTCATTGGGTTCTTAAGCCTCTGTTGGCATCATCCTGTTTTGTTAATAGATGGCCCAAAGAAATAATCTCAGTCCAAGAAGGGCAAGGACTTGGGGACCTTAAGTCATGCTATGGGTTAAGCTACCATAACTGCCATGTTCAGTGTAGCTCTTGAGAAACTTCCAGGGGGAAGAAATGAAGGCAAGAATGAAAATGCAGAAAACTGAGGTCAGGCAGAACCCTCTCTCTCAGTTGGAGAAAAGTGCATCTATTTATACACTTGGCAGGCTGGTGTCAAGTGAAACTCCTCTGCCTAACAACTTGTTCACCTGGTTCACCTCAGGCACTCTGTGTTCTCGGGGCTGGAATAACTTGTTCACTTGGTTCACCTCAGGCACTCTGTGTTCTTGGGGCTCTCCTTGCTCTAGCCCAGCATATGTGATTGATCTCCAGCTCAGCAGCTCCCCACGTCTCCCCCTTTTTTTGTTTTGTAGTTGCAAGTGATGGGTGATCAGTTGGAGTTGGAGGAGCTGTGTTTGGAGGACTCTGCAGAAGACTTACGTGTGTGTGTGTGTGTGTGTGTGTGTGACTGTGTGTAAGGCTTTTCTTCTCCACTCTTCCCCAGGCATCCCTGGCCAAGTTTTTCTCCTGTAAAGGCCTTCTCCTTCTTGAACCCTTTCCATTCTGAGTGACCTTACCCATTTAGGATAAAGATTCCCTGTTGACCTGCTCAGGGAGCCAAAGGGAGATTTTTGCAGTTGAGGTCCCAAGGTTAAAGAACACAAATGTGCAAGCTATCAACAACAGCAGCAGTCAGCAGAGCAGAGAGCCGCCTGTATCTTTATTGTATAATTCTTATGCAGGTGTTATCTCATGTTTACATTCTTATGTAGTGCTATAACCAGTGCATGTGTATTTACCTGCACAAACTCATGGTTCCATAACTGTATCCTACTGTACATCTGCACTAGACAAGTGGGGTCACATCCTCAGGTGTCCTTAGATGCCCCTGAGTTTTGAAGCAGTCTGAGTGGTTCCCCACATTCCCAGTCCAAGGATTTCAGGACCTTGAATTCAACAGTTTAACTCTATACAGCCCATTAATTCATAACAGTAGTCAGTTACCAGTGTAGCTGGAAATTGTTAGAAGATGTCAATGATTTGAACCTCTTTTATAGCTAGCATATTTCCATGGCATTGTTTTATATATCTTGTGGTTATACTTTTCTGCTGGATGTTCAAGACCATGTTAAAGTGAGACCTGCATCAATTAAAATTAATTTCTTGCTATCTTTCAAGGTCAGTTAAGTCTCCCCAGAATTTACCTTGGAACCATGTATAGTACCTCTCAGGTCCCTGTTTGGGTGCCAAAATGCTGCATCCAGTGCAGCTCTTGAAATTCCCTAGGGGAGAATAGTGAAGGATGAAGACACAAAGACAAGAGTCACAATGCAGAAAGCTGAGGCCTGGTGGGGCCCCTTTTTCTGGTGGGAGAAAAAGAGCCACCCAATGACTGCAGTGCATTTATTTATACACTCAGCAGGCTGGTGTCAGGTGAAACCCCTCTGCCTAACAATTCATTCATCTGGCTTGCCTCAGGCACCCCATGTTCTCAGGACTGGAACAACTTGTTCACTTGGTTCACCTCAGGCAGTCCATATTCTCAGGGGTGGTCTTGCTCTAGCTGTGCATGTGTGATGATCTCCAGCTCAGTCACTCCCCACACATAACCAATAAATATACTAGCCAAGGATAAGGGAAATCTAGGATTATTGGTAGAAAAAGAATGTAATGAGCATATATTGTGGCCCCCCAAGACCTGTCATAACAGTGGGAATCATAGGTCATTCTGCAAACTCTTTTCTTGTCAATGTCCCCTACAAAGAGAGGCCCACCAAAATCCTGGAAGAGATGCTCTCAAGAACTTGTATGAAGAAATGAGTCCAAGTGGTATGAAGAGAAAACTGCATAAGTGAAGAGAAAACTTCATAAGTGAAGGACTTAGCTGGGCATAGTGGCACACTCCTATAATTCCAGCAATCTGGGAAACTGAGGCAGGAAGATTACAAGTTTGAGCCCACCTTGGGCAATTTAGCAAGACCTTGTCTCGAAATAAAAAATAAACAAAAAGTGCTTAGGATGTACACATCCTGAGTTTGATCTCCAATACAGGAAGAAGAAAAAGGAGAGGGGTAAGGAGAGAGACTTACAAGTGTTACTCATATTCCTTCAGTTGCAGAAGTGCTGCTTGTAGATAGCCCATAACTGTTAATCTTGCCGGGAGATCACTGGGCTAAGGAAAACTTCTTTGGTTAGGGTCCTGTTTCCCTCCAGGAACAGTCCCTGTGCAATGACCAATCAACACTAGGGTATAAATATCCAGTCTCCTTACCCTACCTTTCAAGCTCCCAGCTCTCAAGGTCTCTATAGAATTGACTGGAACTTTCTTGGATCTGCATCATGCCTCAATTTCTCCCTCAGTACCAATCCTGCTTCCCCACTTTCCACTGGTGTTGATCCGGAAAAAGTTCTTAAATAGCCATCCAGCAGGATAATTTTTTTCCTCAGAATCTTCTTCCTAGAGAGTATTACCTATAATCCAGTAAACAAAATATGACCTTGCTATATCTGAATACATCCCCTACAAATTAATATATTGAAAATCTCAATATGAGGGCATTTGGAGATGGGATCTTTGGGATATGAGTAGGTCATGAGGGTTATGGGATTGAGATTAGTGCCCTATATGAGGCCCTGGGGAATTTTTTTTCCCACTTGCACCCTGTGAGGACTCAGCAAGAAGACAATTGACTATGAACTAAGGAATGGGTCTTCACCAGACTGAGCCTTCCAGTGCCTGTGTACTGGATTTGTGAGCCCCCAAAACTGTAAGCAATTTCTGTTGTCCATAGGCCAACCAGTCTGTAGTGTTTTGTATAGCAGCCCAAATGGCCTAAGAATTTCTATTCACATTGAGCTTAAATGCTAGTCAGTGAAACAGGTAAAAACCAATAAACATAATAAACAAGTAAATCATTAAATATGTCGGAAGATAATAAGTTATAAAGAAAAAGGATAAGCAGGATAAAGAGATCAGTAGTACCTGTTGGAGATGGTGGCAGTATTAAATCAATATTAAATCAGATGTGAAGGAAGGCTCATTGAGAAGATGGTGTTTTAGAAAAATTGAAGTTAAAGAATTGAACAAATGGATACCTGGAACATTATAGCAAAGGGGACATCAAGAGCACAAGCCTTACGGCAGGAGCTAATGTGTTTCCAGAGCACCAAGGAGGTCAGGGAGGTCAGAATAAGGAAGAAGGGAAATTCAGTGATAATAATAGAAATTAGAGGAGGAATGTGAGAATGGAGGGCTCAGATTATATAGGACATTCTGGGTCACTTTAAGGGTCATGGCGAAAGCTTTGAGTAAGATGGGAACTGTCCTCTTTGATTCTCTATCTTTCTAGTTAGATGAGACACCTGCTCTGTGTCATCACTGTCTCCTGGACTTCCTCCATAGTAGCATTGGTTATATTCTATTGTAATTGCCACATTGTCTCAGCTACCTACTTAAATGTGAGTTCCTGAGGCTATACTATGATAGGGGATCATCAAGATGGTGATAACCGTGAGAACGTAAGTAGAATAAAGAAGTCAAAATGTGTAACCATACAAGGAGTCTTCATGGAGATATTAATAAACTGAGAACCAGACATTGTTCAGGATACAATCTCATCCTAGAAATTAGGTGACTTCATTGCTGCCTCTAAATTGAACATTTGTTAATTTCAATTCTTGTATTTCATCATTATGATCACTTAGTACCCT
>RJWM01036863.1:0-17848 GCA_004363535.1 Dasyprocta punctata
CACAGTGACCGGCTGTGCACCACAGTGACCGGCTGTGCATCATCACAGTGCCCGGCTGTGCACCACAGTGACTGGCTGTGCATCACAGTGACCAGCTATTTCTAGGAGACAGGAGCAACCGGAACTGGAACAGAAGCTGTTACCTGGGCAACTAAGAAACTGAAATATATTGGCGGGGGTGGGTGGGTGTTCTGTTACATTTATCCCCTCTTTTAGTTTCCCTGGAAAATCTGCTGGGTGTGTTACATCTGATGTTTTGAGACAAGGCCAACTAGAAACAGTCAGTGATTCTAGGATGGGCCCTAGGCAAGCTCCCAAAGACTGTCTTATTACAGATTTTTTTCCTAAATCATTTTTAGGAAGAGATATAATTTAGGCCTGTCTGTTCTATAACATTACTCTGCAAGGTAGTGAGGGAGTTAATCTGATCTAGAAGAGTGTCCAGTGTGCCTTGGACGCTCATCATATCTCAGTCCAGTGTTTGGTTGATTGTTCTATTCGCTAGGAGCAACCGTTCTCAGAGTTTAAGACAAAACCACAGTTAGTGGGGGCGGGGAAGCAAGGACTGGGGTAAGCAGGATCCAAATCAGTTAACAAAAACTACAGCCAGTAAAGGGGTGGAAAACAAGGGCCGGAGTGAGCAGCCTGAAAAGACACAGAGATCAAGGGAAATAGGTGTGGAGCAATCTTGGGGACAGTGTCCTTAGGCTCTGGCCATACACAGACTGATCAGCCTTCTCTTCAGAGTGAGCCTCAGGGGACCTGTCCAGGTAAATATTTGAGCCAATCTAAGGCTGGATTTCTGAAACTTGTTGAGGCAGTTAATATGCACCTGGGTTATGTGTGTGTGTGTGTGTGTGTGTGCGTTACAAGCTGTTTTTTTTTCAGTTGTCTAGAGCTTTGTGGCCTGTATGCTGTATGTAGTTTTATTTAATCTAGTTTTCGAGTTACCTCTGCTATAAATGCAGACATGTTGTCACTGCCAGTGATCAAAGGTAAGCTATATGTAGGGCTGGTTTTTTACATCAGGGCCCTACAGGCTTTTATTGTCTTCTCAGGATGGGTAGGGAACGGGAGGTCAGGGCCAGTGACACAGACGCTGAAGCCTGAGCTGGCTGCAGGGGTTCTGCTTCCAGCACAGTGACCTGAGCTTGCAGAACACATGGTGGGGGCAGGTCTGGTGGCTGTGGTTGATGTTTAAGTTAATCTGATCCCCAGATGGGGCTTAGGCCTCTGGACCATATTATTTTCTGTCCTTGGTAGCAGGTTTCCAAACAGCAGCAGGTAGCAGTTTGCTGTGCAGATCATCCCTGCAGGAGAGTTTTGGCCAAAATAGCTTTGTCCAAGGTGACCACAGCCTATCTAGCCCATGGAGCTTCATTTCTAATAGAGTTACTACTTCCATCCATAAATAAAGTGTACTCAGCATCTGTCAGGGGGTCTGTTTTTTAGAACAGTTCATCCCAGTACAGCATGTGGCACCTGGACAGTTAGGTCTGCATCTAAGGTGAACTTATCAGCATTCTTGATCAGAAGGGCCGTGACTGTTAGAGTGTGGAGGCAAAGGAGGGAGGCAGCCCTTAGCAACTGAATCACGGGTAGGTTACTGAGCTGCCAAGAGCTCACAGTCTGAGTAAACACTGAGTAAACATCTTTGTTTTTTTGTGAACTCAAGGATCTAGATTTTATAGAAGCCATCAGATCCTAGAAATAAGTGGCACTATTGACAGCACAGAGATCTTGCCCAAGGTTGTTAACAATTTTCAGGCTGATGTGTGACTGGATGCCTGTTTGTGTTTCCTGTGACATCTGACAGCAACAGGGGTTGTGGTAAGGCAGCGTGGTTGATGACCAGGCCCAAGGTGAATCTTTATAATTCTGGGAGTTTTAAGAACTGTGGGATTGTAGTTACCTGCTGCAGGCTGATGCAAAAGTCATCTTGCTCTTGGGGAACAGTCAGAGTTGAAAGTGCAGGATTAAACGAGAGGGAAGCTGATGGACTTTGTGCAAAGGAGACCATCACTTCTAACTTGAAGGGGAAGTCTCTTCCCAGAGGAAGTATGGGGACTGGTTTAATTCACATCTGGTGAGATGTCCACTTAGGCTGTAAGTTTGTGCCTGGCAGAAGGGGCAAGAGGCAAGAGTCCCAGTTGCCCCAGTGATGGTACTATGGGCTCCCAGTGGCCCAGCTGAAGGAAGGAGCCTGATCTGGCCTAGTCTGAGCCCATTGGACTGATAAAAGGGCTGTCATCTGATCAAGGTTGAAGTTTTTGAAAGTTCTTATCATTTTATGTGTTGTTTTAGTGTCCATAGTTCTCCTGACTCACAGCCAGAGAATATGGTCATCTATCACACTGGATTTTCTTATTGACCTAAGGTGTTTTTTCTTATATGGATTTTGGTAACAGTAGTTGATGGGCTCCCCCTCCCCTTTTTGACGTCTTTGAGAATCGCTCAACTGGGTTTTTTCTAGGCAAGGCGATACTTGGAAAGGCCATGGCAACTCATTTGTTAGGACTGACAGTCCAATTTTTTCTCAGTCAAAATGGGAACATTTCTGTGTTGAATAGACTCAGAAGGAATTTCTGACAGTCATCTCAGATGGGAGTTAGTTGATGCCATCAGACCAAGATAGGAATAGCCATGAAGCAGAAGGTTTGGGGGAAGGGCTCTATGACTGAATGCAGGCAATGGCTAACTGGAAGCAGTTCAGTCGGGTAAAGGAGACAAGTTGGGAGTGGGGAGTGAAGCTATAGGCGTTGGCAGCAACCGTCGTGGCTGATGAGTGTGCCAAGGCAGGATTCTCTGGAAGAATGAGCCTCTTTATCCTTTTCTTTTTCCTTTTTTTTTTTTTTTACTTTGAGATGCTGGGAGCAGTTTGGCTTCATTTTTAGCTCCAGAAGATCCCTTTATCCTGCAGTCAGAGACTGTATGCTTTGACTAATTAATTCCCATCTCTGACTGTCTATGTGTGTGTTCTATACCCTTGAATGATGGCACAACAGACAAAGGGTGGCCTTCCCTCAGAGACAGACCCATTCAGATGCCCATCTGGCTGCACCCCTCACTGGGACTTCGCATGGCTTAACTAGGGAGGGTACCAGGCCTCCTTTATGTCATGCCGATCGCCATGGAGATACAGGTGAGGTCCCAATCAGCCACTGTGACAAGTGCTTCCCAGTCTTGGTGCACAGAGCAGCCTGTGGCTTACACTGTCTGTTCTACTTACTCATGCATTTTATTTAACAGGCATTCAAAAGTCAAAAAACTTGCAACCCCCTCCCCTCCAGGGTGGTTCTGACTAAGGAGAGGTGCTTAAACTCTCCTTCTGCTTGAGCTGAGCAGGGCTAACAGACAGACTAACCAGAATCAGGCAGACAGGCAGACAGACAAACAGACAGACAGAGAGCTTGCATCCTCCTCTCTTTGGTGTCCACTGTGAGCCACTTGAAGGGGAGCCAAGAATCCTGCTCCGGCCCTCTGAGGGGACTTGAGAAATCTCGAGGGCGCACCTTCCTTTCGGGCCCTGGAGTGGTCCTTGTTCCTTCTGTGGGGGCCATGACCAGGAGCCAAAGAGACAAGAGTGGGTTCTGCCTTCTTGATGCAGCTACATTACCTGAGTAGCAGGAGATACGATTGAAAATGCTGATGGCTCCTTCTACCAAATAAGTGCACGATGCTGTGTTCTCATCCACCTCGTTTATGAGGTCTAGTACTGTGTGACTTCCAGTTCTTCCCACAATCAGAAGGACTATGAAAGGGAAATCTCCTAAATAGATTCAGGATATCACAGCAGCCAGGACAGTAGAAGTAAAGATGGTTATGGAAGAAGACTTCCAGAACTGCTTTAAAAAAGGGCAAGAATGATGGGATGAGTGAAAGTGGGATATTTTGAGGAAGATTAAGACAATGTATTTTTTACTATAATACATTTTTAATATAAACATACAAACCATATTTTGTGACCATACTTCATGTAGTTATAACATAGGAAGTCAAACTCGTGGTTGTGGAAATATAAAATAGGACTGTTCTCAGATTGCATGGAGAATTTTTAAATATCAAATTTCATGCAAAGGAATTGGCAGCTGATTCCTCCCTGCCAACAGGGTTTGCAGGGCTGAGTCTTGGCTGAGGGATCTTCCCTTCCAGGTGACTGGTGCAGGCAGCTCAACACCCAGTGACAGATAGGGTTGCCTCAGTGCAAGTGGAAGACCCCCACAAACTGCAATCCCCCATCCCTCTCAGTTCCATTCTCCCTGAGAATGTTCACCAGCTTTGGGCAGACCACAACACAGCTATCACGTGGGCAACGTGCCTAAGGTTTGGATTATAAGCAAGGAAACTAAGTTTATTGTCAGATTATTTTAAACAGTGTGCTACTAAAAATCATAACAAAAACTTCATTCTTTTTTAATTTTGCATTAATTTTCAAAGATACTTTCTTCAGTTCCCCTTTGTTGTGAATATTTTTCATTTCCAAGAGGTTTTGAGGAAGGCCACATCACAGGCCTTCACAATAGCAGCCATCATGAACAATTCCAAGTCATAGAAGGGTGCTACCACCCTGCCCCAGTCTTGCTGCTTCTATGAAGATAAAAGACGCTGGGAAACAGCCTCACAGACAGGGCTGACCATGGACAAGTGAGGGCAGAAGGTGTGGCCCTGATTTTTCTGCTTGTCTCTTTTCTACTAAGTGATCCCCAAAATACTTTTCTTCTAATATTTCATCTGCATTTAAAAATAACTGCTAATTCAGTTACATCAGTGCAATAGTTAACTATATGGTGATTTGGTTTGGCTTGGCTTGGTTTGGTTTTTTTGAGGCAAAGTCTCACTGTGTACTTCAGGCTGACCTTGAATTCTCAGCAATCCTCCTGCCTCAGCCTCCTGAGTGCTGGAATAACAGGCATGCCTACCACACCTGACAACCCTGTGGTGAGATGGAATAGCATAGGTTTCTACAGATAAAGGCTTGGCTGTATTATATCATCCACATTACTCAACCTCTCTGGGAATCTTCTTCAGCATGTATTGGAATACTGATGTCTTCTTTGGTACCTGTGGGAACTAGAGATGGCACAGGTGACGTATAGATCTGTAACTTGGAACACTGAAGGGAATGTGTGCTGTCAAGTACAGGTCACCTCTTGTAGAGTTGTGGAACCATCTGGTCCTCTATAATCTCCTCTGCAGACATCTGGGGGAGCCACCAAAGCCCCTATTAAGGTGTCTCAGGATTTGTACTATGCTCTGTGCTGCAGTTCCTGAGGGCAAAACCCTTCCAGGAACCCACTGGGGCACTTTAACTTGATGGCTAGATAGATAGATAGATTCACAGATTCACAGACACATTTTCTTCCTATTCTCAGTTCTTTGGCCCTGAAAATGATGAACTGTGCTTGGTAGCTTGCTTTTCTGGTGCCCCCCCCCCGCCCCAGACTGGGACCCCTGCCCAGGCAGTGTCATGGCATGGAGTGGTGACCTGATTCTAAATAACAGCCTGGGGTGTTAAGAGGATTTCTTGTGAGAAGGATGTGTGAAATACTGGCCATTGCATTTAAACTGCCTTAGTGTGGAGTAATGCATGCTCTTTATGTGCAGTTTTGGGGTTTAAGTACTGGTCTCTTCTAGTTTTGATGATGGAGGCTGACATGGTGTGTTAGAGACCTGCCTTCTTTTATACTATAAATGTTGTATGCTCTAAATTTCCACCTAAGTACAGTTTTTGATGCTTTCCCCAATGTTGATATGTTATTTTACAATTTGCACCTGAAGTTGTCTCAGTGCCCTGTGAGTTCTGTGTCTGGCATTGGTAAATTGCAGTCAACTGAGGAGATTCCTCCCTCCTTGCTGATTTCAGCACTTTGCTGCCAGTTACCGAGAGAGCAGGGTGAAGGTTCCTGAGTATAATCATCTTTACCTCTTTTTTCTTGTAGTTCTATCAGTGTTCCACATATTCTGAGGCTTTATCATCAGATCATACATGTGGAAGATTAATGTATCCTATTCAAAAACTCATGCTTTGTCATGATTAAGTAGCTCTCATTATCCCTGGTAGGTTGTTTTTCATTAAATCTTCTGTCATAATGTTAATTAGCCATTCAAGCCTTTTTGAGAATAGTGTTAGTGAACACTGCAACACCGGAAGGAAGGAGAGATGGAAGGAAGGAAGGAAGGAATAGTTACCAACCAGCTACATGATGCACACCTGTAATCCCCAGTATTGGGGAGGCCCAGGCAGGAAAATTGCAGTTGCCATCCTGAACAATTTAGCAAGACCCTGTCTCAAAAGAAAATTAATTTTAAAAAGTGTTGGGCATGTAGTTCAGGGACAGAGTGCTTGCTCAGCATGCACAGAGCCCCAGGTTTGATCCCTAATACTAAAAACACATGAACTAATCCTTACCAGCATGGGAAGAGGGAGGTTGAGCAGCAGGGAAGAGGTTGGGTGGTGGCGAGTAAGTTCTAGTTATTTGGAAGGGAAAATTCTGGGCACTGGAGCATGGCAGGTGACTGCAGATACTGTGGGTGCAGTACAGGTGCTGATAAAGTGAGAAAAGATATTGAATATTTTCTCCACAAAGAGGTCACAGATGTTTGAAGAAATATATGTTGATCGCTATTTGACCATTATACAGTGTGCATTTGCCTTGAAAATTACATGATATCCCCAAAATATGTGCAAGTGGTAGGTCAAAAATATTTTTAAAAAGTAAAACACGTCCACCACATAGCTTGGCTGCTATTTACTATGACATAGTGCCCATGTTGATAACTAGATTTGATCATTGTTAGTATTCACTGATTGCTAGTATTTAATCTTATGTAACTGAATATACAGGTATAGAATATTTCCTTTTCTATTTTGTAAATTTATTATTGTGTTACTTTACTTTTTTATGCTGTCTTCAAGCAGTGATGTGTGTTTAACACTTAAGTGCCAGTACCTGAAGCCTCTTCTGGTGGCTCTGATTCCCCTCCTCTCTTTGGGGTCTCCTCTGCTCTCCTCTCTCCTTTGGGTTTGGGACCTATCCCTCACCTTCATGGCCACCTCTGACTCTCTGACCCTCTTCCCAGCATGCTCTCTGCCCTGACCCTCTTCCCAGCCTGCACTCTGCCCCTCTCTTTGGACACTCTTTCCTACTCCTGCTCTCTGAATCATAGCAGGGTGAGTGGATTTTTCTAAAATGTATAAGAGCTATTTTCGTAGATGAGTTATTTCAAGAATTACCAATATTTGTATCATGTACATGCACTAACTTCCTGTGATAAATGTAATCATTATGCATTGTAAATGTGTGCCAATAAAACTAAAAATTAAAAAGAAAGAATAAAAAAAGGATTAGTGTTAGTAAATATGACTTCTCCTGCTGCTTCACTTTAATCTGTGTATGTCTTTATAGTTAGTGTTTCTTGAAGGCAGCATCACATTGTGCTTTCATCCCATCTAATAATCTCTGCATATTAACTAGGATGTTTAGATCATTTACACTTCATACAGTTATTGATGCAATTGCCCCTAATTGTGCAATCTCACTATTTGCTTTGTATCAGCTATTCTCTTTTTTTATTTTATTTTTTCCTTTTGGTTAATTGAGTCCTTTTTATGATTCCATTTTACCTCCTTAACTAGCTTATTAGTTATAATTTTTTACTTGTTATTTAAATAGTTACATTAATATTTATAGTACATATCTTTACCTTATTCAGCTATTTTATTGCTGCTCTTTTATGTTACTCAGTTTTGATCAATTTATGTTGTTCTCTTCATTTGTTGTATTTTCATTTTTGCAAGTTTGGTATGTTTTGATTGAATGCCAGGTGTTGGAAATGTGTTTAAGTGGGTGTTGGATATTTTTGCATTCTAAAGGCATTGTGGATTGATTTTGGTGTGATTAAGTTTCTGAAATAGTGTGATCTCATAGATATTATTTTTTAAGGCTGACATTGGGTGAAGTTCCAACAGGGTCTCCTTCGCCCTTGGTGGTTTGCTCCTGACCTGTCATTTAGCTCTATCTGTCCCAGCCTTGTCTTACATCTAGATTAATATCTGACATATTTGGGGTAGATGAAGCCAGGCTGTTTCTAGTTCTCTTTTAGTGATGCTGAGACAAGCCATCCCTTTAAGAAAGGTACATCATGTAAGGATTAGCCAGTGAAGTCCAAGTGTAAGGCTACAATATTGTTTCAGCATTTACACTTAAATATGCTTTAAACCTATGTTATTTGGGTTTGCCATTGTTACAAAAGATCCACAGTAAACAACTTAAAAAAGGAGACGTTTATTTGCTTATAGGCTAAACTTTCACCCATGCTTACTTGACACTGTTGCTTTGGCTGGTGGTAAGGCAGCACACGTGGACGAAATGGGTGGCAGAGAAGAACTAACCCTCTCACAGAGGAGCAGAGAGAGAAGAGGACTCAGGTCCCTAGCGCCCTGAAAGGATATGTCCCCAGTAATTCAACATCTGCCTGTAGGCCCCACTCCCTAAAGACTCCACCACTTTTCAATAGTTCCCCAGGCAGGTGACCAACCACCAACACAGGACCTCAGGAAGACCCTGAAGATCCAGACGGCAGCACCCCCCATCACTTCAGATGGCCAGATAATTCTGCAGCAGGCGTTTTTGTGTGCTCATTTGTCGGTGGCTTCAAATGTCCTCCAAAGGTTACAGAAAGTCTTGTGAGTGTCCAATCCATAGGTTTCAGATCCATGTGCCAACAATCCATTGTATGTTTACCTTGTGGCATCTATCTTGTACCTTTTTCCTACCAAGCAAATTCAACTGGAAAGCTAGAAACAAATTCGTAAAAAGCCATGCAACAATTTTGTTTTTATTGGAAGAAACTTTATAGCTCTCCAAAATCTGCATATCCCATTATTATAGGAAACAAACTATCCTGTGGATACTGGAGATATCATAGCTTTAGAACATTGCAATCTCTGTGAATGCTGCATACATTTTCATAAGAAATACCTTTTATTGAAGTGCTTGAAAACAGAGACTTGGGTCCACCATATGCAGATCCTATCACCAGTGTATACAAGCTGTGTTGACATGAAAAGGTACATAACCTCTCTCGGTCCATTTTCTTAACAAAGTAGGGACAATAACAGTATGGGCATATATACACACATACGTGCACACACATTCACACACATGTATATATGATAACTTACAGTGCTACCTGGCATTTCATACTGCATATTACCAGTTATTATCATAATAGAGCAGGAAATGAATTAGAATTAGTATTGCTAAATAAAGAACTTGCTTATCTTTCTCCTTTATATTTCACTGTAATAATTAACCTCCATTTTGAGGGCTGAAATGATTCTCATGTATATTTATTTTCCAAATTTTATTCTTTTGGAAGTTGTGGTATGTCTGAATCCCTGTATATTTTGAAAACTGTCTTATTATTTTAGAATTTGCGTGGTGCTTTAGAATTAAGCAGATGAATCAGGAGTTGGTAACACCTAGAGAGCACCTGGCATTCCAGTTGCCCTGCTGTCTCTGATTTTCCATTGCCTTCTGGGGACCTGGGATAAAGGTTGCAGTGAACTTGTCTCATGCCACACCGTCTGTCTCCAGCGAAAGAGCACAACTCTCTCTGTCACTGTATTTGGTGCCTGTGAACCTGGCTGCTGTGTATCTTCCTGTAAACACTCAGCATAGCTGCTTTCTCCACAGGAGGGTGGCCTCTTCCTTCCGGTGTCTCCAGGCCTTGCTTCCGTCCTGAACTGGACTCCATCCGCACCTGTCCCTGCCCCCCGCCCACTCCCATTACTCTTCCAGGAATGATGCTTCCCCACCTGCTCCTCTGAGTCCCCTCCTCCTGCTGCACAATGAGTCTGTGGGCAGAAGGCAGGGAGAAATTGCGGGGTGCTGGGGAGTCCACATTGCTTCTGTCATGCTCCTGCTGCCTTGCCATTTCCTGTTTTACTGATAGTCCATGATGCAGTGTCATAAGAAGACATGTCAGCTTTTAAGATTTGAAAATCTTATTTTTAAAATTTTGCTGAAAAGCATGCAACGAAAGTTTCTTAATCTTCTTCCCCCAAGGGTTGGGAGGAAGTAGAGTGAGGAGCTTTCTGCAGCAAACACATCCTCTAGGGCTGGTTTACAGGTGTGGGGCTGCTCGTCTTGTGGGTATCTGAGGCTTCATCTCCTGCAGCAGAGAGACCACAGGAAAGGCTGAGTATAAACAAGTCTCTGTCAGAAACCTCAGGGTGGGAGTTTCCAGATGAGTACAGCTAACGAAATGTCATTGATTGTACAATGCTGCTAAATGCTGCAGCTTCTCCGATGAATTTCAAACTTCTCTTTGCTGGCCGTTTGTCCCATTTAGTGATGAATATTTATGCTGTATTTTACTGTGGTATCATGTTTCCACTTTTTCCTTTTGGAAAGGGATTCAATATGACATTTGTTTAATCATTTGAACGCTTAAGTTAAAAGTTGGTGTCATAGCCTAATTAAGTCACTGAATTGTGACCATATGTACTTGCCAAATCAAAAGTGTCATGGAGGGAATTTACACCAGCATAATCACGGTGACAGCCCATGCTTCAAGCGCTGGGTGTGAGTTGGGCCTCGTGGGGTGCAGCGGAGCCTGCCAGGGTTGGCAGTCCTGTACCAAGAGCTCCCTTCTGGAAACCTTTCCACAGCACCACACGTCTGCCCAGAGAGCCGAACTTCAGCACCTGAATAAGAATGTCTTTCTTGAAGCATCTATGGGGAAGAGGACACATTGCTTAAGAAGGATTAAAGCGAACTGAAAGCAGAGTTCCAGTTAATTTTAGCAAGTGTTCACTAAATACTTAATGTGTCCCCTTCCTGTGGGAGACACAAGGAGGCCTCAGCACCTTCAGGGAAACTGGTTAAAAAAATTAGTTACAGTGAAATTGGCACAAACGTCAATCGACTTGGATTTGCTTGATTTGAAATGCTTTTCTCATCCCTTGCTTTGCTCTGCTGGGAATTTTTAGATATCTAAACATTAAATAGTGCATGGAACTGTTATTGCATCCATTTTACAACCCTATGAACTATTAATTTATGAAATTGCTGATGATTTTATTACAGGAGCATTTTGGCATTTTGTTTTTTGCAACAGGAATTAAATTTTCTAATTCATCTTTAATTATAGGTATGCGCTTTTGAAATTACTCATGTTGGAATAAATAAAGCAGCTTAAAATAGTTGAAAATAAAAATCCTCAAGCCCTAAATCTCCAGTTTATAATGTTGTGCTACCAACCAATGCTTTTAAAAGGTAGTTTTTACTCACTCCACGTTATTTTGCTTTAATCCATTTATGGTGAAAATTTTTTGAAATTTTTGAATGAAATTTATATATACTGTCTAGTAAAATTCAAGGAACATGAATTTGAAGAGGGCACACTTCATTACGCTCCATTGTTAGGGATATCCCAAATATGGCTCACTAGATACTGAAGGGTTAAAAATGCTTGAATTCATTTTAGGGCTCTGATGCCAACATACACGTTTTGCCAAATGTGGAAATAAACTGATCGCTTCCAATATAATATTTCGTCCGATTACTTTTGAAAAATTTGTTGTTTCTCTGTTCCAACTGGCTGTGAGCTATGAAAATCTTAGTCATATGTACCTAGGGGGTTATATGGTGGGTATTACATTAGCAGTTACATTTATCATTTAGCTGAGCTAACAAATATTTAGCAAGCACCTGCTGAGGGCCAGAGAGTATTCTAGACCCTGCATGGCTGCAGGTGAATGGGTGCATCCCCAGCCTGTTTGAAGCATCTCTGGGAAAGAGGGCACATAGCTCAAGAAGGACTAAAGAGAATTAGTTTATTACTTAATTAGTTAAGGGAAATGGAGGACCTAAAGAAGTGTTATCAGCGATTCACAGCTCAGCCTCACAAAAGGGTCAGCATGCGCAGGTACTCACGGACCTATCGTAGCTCATTCAGTCTCACACCTCTCCTGTGAATAAACGCTGCTGAGGAAACATTCTCAGTCAAACAGTAGCTAAGGGGATAAAGAGCAGATCTGAATCCCTTCTCCTGTCCTGCCAGGTGTGATCTCTGAACACAGTATCTTGCCTTTCAAAGACTTAGAGTTAGATCTGTTTATTTTTTAAATTCTTCTATAATTACATGTCAAAATGTTAAGACAGGAACATTGTTAGGAGACAGAACAGAAGGAGGTGGTGACGTAATAGAAAAGTCCCCGAGTAGACAGCTTTGGTCCCCACAGAACCCCCAGGTGCTCTGGGCAGGGCTGGAATCGCCCTGCAGGTGAGTCCCCTGTCCAGAGAAAGGGTGGTCGCCTTTGCCACAGCGATCCTGCAAAGGATGCCTGGCCTGGGGACAGCCACGCTCTCCGTCCGCACTTTTTAATGTTCGCTACTTTCGGCATCAACGTTAATTTTTCCCTATTAACGTTTCTGTCTTACATTGCTAATATTGAAGAAAGAAGCATTTTTTTCTGTCTCAATTTTACAGGTTTAGCTCTGTTCAACATCTTCAGCCCTAGGTGCTTAGAGAAGTTTCTTTTCACAGCCTACTTCAGGAGATGCTTGTACTCATTAATAATTCCCCCACAAAAATGTATGTCAATACATTTCTATACCTCCTGGGAAAACTGTGGCAATGTGAAGTGTCAAAGTCTTCTTTCTCTTGGCTTCACTTCTGTTTAAATGCAGTAAATGGGCTGTGCGTTTAGGCTGGGAAACAGGTCCACAGGGCACCAGCGACTCATGGTCTGACATCTACTTCTGTAGCATAGTGGCTTGGTGCTAGATGGATATTGCTGTGCAATAGGCAAACACTTTGTCTATGTTGTAGTTAATTTAAACATATTTTCTTGCTGTTTTAAACGGCAAGATGGGTTGAAATGTAGTAAGCCTAAATTTAATTTTCAGAATGGATCATTTTTGGTTTTTCCATTAATGCCAGTGATTCCTTTCACAATTACTCCTAGCAGCTTTAAACATAGTTTACAAATTTATATTGATAACTCTTATCCCTGGAATCACAATTCACGCATTGTATTACTAAATGTGTACATTGCAGTAAAAAGTGTCACTGACAACCAATGAAAACAGGAATGACTGAAATTAAAAGAGGAAGGGAGAAGACGTGAAAGTTCTCTCTGCGCCCCATGCATCTCCTGAACCATATGTCGCCGAGGCCCCGGCGAGTCTTCCCTATCTGCTCATTGATGAGCACTCAGCTGATTCCGTATCAGCTACTGTGAATAGCGCGGCAGTGAATGTGGGCATGCGGGCGTCTCCTCCACTCACAAGCTTCTTCTCCTTTGGGTGGGTGCCCAGTGCCAGGGCTGACCGGCCATGTGGAAGTTCCGTCTTTACTCTCTTGAGGATCCTCCATATTGTCTTGCATAGTGGCTGCACTACTTGGCATTAATATGGCTGTGAAAGAGACTTCTCTTTCCTCTTGTAGACCATCAGCATTTGTTACTTTGGGAAACAGTTAAAAGTCATGAGTTTTTAATACTCTGCTTAAGAATGAATAGATCCATCTCACAATCCCATTCTATGGCCAAAGAGCAGTATCAGGTTATTTAGGTCTCATGCAGTCGAGTCAGAGAATATTGCCAAGGTGGAAAGAAAGAAAGAAACCACAACAAGGCCCTAATTTTGAACTGCACGTGATTACAGTATGGGCATCCTCAACACACAGCGTTAAAGCCCACCTGGAATCAGACCCCATGAGTGTGCAAAGCCTCTGCCTGGGCTGTAAGAATAGCCTATTTTCCCCAGCACCAATGGATTAATGATTCAGATAGTTTGGTTCATTTCTTAATGCAAATTTCATCCTTCAGACACTGACTGGGCATTGTCGTTGGTGGATACTGGGTACTGCACGGGTCCTGGAGGCATGAACCCAAACCTGAAGTGCCGATGCATGTCTGTGTGTTTCTCATGGATTTTTCTGCTCTATGTCCTACTGTTTGGCCTGGTTGCCCCTTGCATGGGCATGTTTATTCCCACCACTACAAGAATAATCTAGACGTCGGGAACACTGAATCCAAGCAGGAATCCCTTTTCCTCTTGTATCAAAGCCCATTTATTCACATTGTTTAAAAGGTTATAAAAGTATTGTAGTGCAGATATTCTTGAACCTGGTGATATTTTCTGTTCGTGTCTAAGGCACAGTTTAACAATTCTTTTAAATGCCAGATATTTGATAATTTTAGTAGTTAAAAAGTGGTGTCTATTTAGTGATATAAATGGTTCTTAATAGAACTTTTTTCTTCAACTCTTTTTGTTTTCTTTTTCCCATAGTTTTACCCAGCCACACATGCGGAAATCCTGGGGAGATACTGAAAGGCGTTCTCCACGGAACAAGATTCAACATAGGCGACAAGATCCGGTACAGCTGTCTCTCGGGCTACATCCTGGAAGGGCACGCCATCCTGACCTGCATCGTCAGCCCGGGGAACGGCGCGTCCTGGGACTTCCCGGCTCCCTTCTGCAGAGGTGCGGTCCAGCGGGGGTGAGCTGGGACGTGCGGCCCTGATGATCAGTGGCTGCAGCTGATGGTAGTAAGTTGTTGCTTGAGGAAAAGAAGACACGCTGGGCTGGGTCCCAGGATTCCAGATCACTGTGTTTCCAAAATAATATGATGTGTTTGGTAAGCCATTGTCAGGACCCCATAAATTCACTAACAAGTGACTTGTCATTATTTACCCAAAATATCCAAAATTTTCTTCTTTCCACTTCTCAGACTTCACACCATTCTGCCACAGTGTTGTGACACTTTATGCATTGGGTATGTCATTGATCTGACGGTTCTTGCTTAAGATACTTCCTTGTTAAAAATTAAGAACTTCTCTCAATAATTAAATTTCCTCTTTAAGGGCTCTTTCAGCACATGGGCATTTGCAGTGAGGTGGTCAATAGTGAGAACACTACTTCAAGTGTTCATTTTTGTGATTGAGTACAGGTTTAGGATTAATTTTCTTCAATCCCTGCAATGTTGAGAATTTCTCATAAAATCATTTTATTTTTTCAGTCTTTAAAAAGCATATTTTGAACCTTAAGTCTTGAGTATCCTAGGAAAAATTTATCCTGTGGCTTCCAAAGAAAAGTAGCTGACATCTATTAGGGCATCAACTGAATGCCAGAAGTATGCTAAGCAATGCTATTGGATGAAGTCAGTTCTCACAACCGATGCTGAGCTGATTATGGTCACCAGCAGGGAAACAAGTTTAATTCTCAGAAGTGACAAGAGGTGGCAGGTGGAGGAGTAAAACTTAAACTTCAGTCTGGCTTTTAATCCATGCACAACCTCAAATCTGCATCACCATATGACTTTGTGTATTCATCAGCATGTTTTTATTTGATATATGCTAATCAATGAATATTTCCCAATTTTTTCATTTCCCTCTGTTCAGTGTTGTAGTTTCCTAAGACCTCTGTGATGTTACTTATTTTCCAAATGCCATATTACTGCTCCACAAACCAATACCTCATAGTCACGGGAAATACGATACCACATTTACTCTTGACAAGTAGGTATGTTACTAATCACACAAGCAGTCATGATTTATCTCCTGCATGGAAAAGCTGAGAGGTCTATAGGAGCAGTGGCTGTCCTCAGCCTGCAGTGAGGAGTGGGCAGTGTAGATAAGCATACTGAAAGTGTTCCCGAGCCCAAGTGAAATCCTAGAGAGCTTATTTCAAACCCCACATGTCCATCACAATCATTGGAATGCTCCTTTCCTCCATCCACTACGAACATCTAATTTCCCTCTGTGTTTTCTGTTAATGATACTGATGACTTTGCAGCTTCGTATTGTCAACACAATCCTGCGCTGTACATCCAGACCCATGTCCAGTGTTGTTCCCATGCCCTTGAGATCTCAAGCCAAGCCATCTTCCTCCTTCTGAGTTCTGTCTGCTCATCTCCATTTCTACTTCTCATCTACTCTCCAGTTTTTATTTGCTTTGCTCTCTTCCAGGCCTGCTTTAAGCATGTAAGTGAGCTCTGGGTCTAGAACTTCAGTCCTCACCCTACCTTCTAGCCAGTCCTTCTCCCCCACACAACCACATGACATGTTCATGCTTGCAGTGTCCCAGACAGCTGCAGAAGCCCGTCTCTCCATCATGCAGCACTGGCTGGACCAACCTGCGCTGGCTTCCTTTGAGCCACACGCTTCTCCTGCGGCCTGTGCCCTTGGTCTCGGGTCCTTTGCCTGGTTTTTGCAGTGCTGGGGCATTCGCACCATGGAGCCAGCCCAGCCACACAGCAGGCTGGGTTGGTTTTGGAGTTGCCTCAGGAGTGAGTGGCCCAGGCTGACGGCATCTGCACTCTCGGTGTCCTGCATCACCTTCTCCTCCTTCTCCTCAGAAATCTTGCTGATTTATGAAACCTAAACTTCAGGCCAGATTTTTAATTGCTGAAGTAAGTTCTATCATCCATGTAATTTATCTTCTTGCTATTCTGTCCTTTATCTTAAGGTTCTAATGGTGCTTCCTCACTAGTTTGTAACTTCCCAGGAGATAAAATACAACCATGAGAACTATGAATCGGTATTTCCTTGCTTTCTTTCTACATGCAAACATCCTGATTCATAGACACTGCATTCAGTAGAACTCATTTTTTTTAACATTTGCTCTAGTAGTTATTTTTTGTTTTTATTCTTTCATTGAAAGTCTTTTGCTAATTTCACAATTATATACCTTATAAAGTCAAAGTTGATTTTACAATCAGGCAGTTATCTTTCCTAGCACCAATTTTTCTTAAATTGCTACTATTTCCACATACTTTTATCATAATAAATATTTTCTCCCATATTATAGATTAACACAATTACCTTAAAATTTTTGCCTTTCATAAGGCTAGGTGTGATAAGATTTCATAGGACACTAAATAAAATGCAACTTTTTCTTATTGATTTGGATAACTGGATCATAAAGAAAAATCAATGATCTAATTCTTTTAAATGTGTAGATGTGGCATCTCCAGGAGAGATGTAAATGAATTTCAGCAACACAAGCTGAGGAAGTTCTAAGAAACTAAATGAGCATATGTTCTGCTTCTCAAAAGTTCTAGTAACTTAGTTCCAGGAATTGTTTGAGGATTTTTCTTGACAGTGATGCAAGCAGCGACACCCTCTGTCTGTGCACTGTGATGCTTGGCCTGTGGAATAGAGTTTCATTTTTCATTTCACTCATTGGCTTTAACCAGCACAGTAACACCTTTGGTGTATGTGTGTGTGTGTGTGCACACTACACGGAGTCATGCAGATTCTTTGCTTGACTTAAACCTTTTTCAAGTGACATCGTGCTGATCATTTATGACACTGTGTATGCTGTGCTGAGGCACTACTCCTCAGAAACAGCACACACCTTGAATTTAGTCAAAACGCCCTAGCATAGCAGGCTCGTAAGTTGGACTCCAGACTTTCCTTAAACAGAAGACCAGCATTGAATGGGCTATTCCTCAGAAATGAGAGCTCATTCAGATGTTTTTCTAAGAAGGAACATTTGCTCAGCTCTTTCCCATTTATCTCTTTATTTCCACTTTATTTTTGGCTCATCATTTCCTTGGTCACTCCTGGTTCTTGAAAAGATGCACTGTTTTTATGTCACAGTGGGGGATCACATCTGCCAGCAGGAACAAACATAAAGAAGAAGAAGATACCAGATACTATCAATGAAGAGTGCTTCTTCTCATGATTTAAATGACTTCCTATTCAGGGTTGGTGGTATGGTTCATATTCCTGTGACCCTGCCAAGTCTTAGGTAATCGTGGCATGGATGCAGCTGAGTCTAGCATTCATGATTGGTTTATTGCCTAGTGCTGGGACTGGGGATTTGAGAGT
>RJWM01036864.1:0-17855 GCA_004363535.1 Dasyprocta punctata
AGCCGGGCGTGGTGGCGCACGCCTTTAATCCCAGCACTCGGGAGGCTGAGGTAGGCGGAGCGTTGTGAGTTCGAGGCCGGCTTGGGCTACAACGCGAGCGCAAGGCCGGCCTGAGCTACACAGTGCGACCCTGCCTCAAAAAACCTGGGCTGGGAGTTTGGCTCAGTGCCTTAAGCGCCTGCCCTGGCAAGCGCGAGGTTGTGAGTTCAATCCCCGGTGCCGCAAAAAAAAAAAAAAAAAATTTAATTGTTGCTTTCACTGCCCTTACATTAAGGGTTACACGTGGGCCAGTCCTTTTAGACTCTCCAGGACATAGGAAGTGGTCAGGTCATAGTCATGGTCACAGTCTAGCAATTTTAATAAGTCTGAATATTAGGTAAGCATGATATGCTTCTGATCATAAAAACGGCAAATATTTTGAGTAGCCACTTTTTATTAAGGGCTACCCTAATATTTTTCCTTTCGTATTTATCCCCCACTCTGCTTCTCTTCTCTGTAGGTGTGGCAGAGAAGACACAGCTGCTGAAACTGAGTGTACCTGCGACCTTTATGCTTGTGTCTTTGGATGAAGGTCCAGGCCCTCCAATCAAGTATCAGTATGCTGAGTTAGGCAAATTATACTCGGTAGTGTCACAGTTAATCCGCTGTTGCAATGTCTCATCAAGAATGCAGTCTTCAATCAATGGTAAAATAGAAAGCCCCATTCTTGATAATAGTTGTTAAATATTGCTGAACATGTAAAGTGCTTGATTAAATGCAGTTCTGAAGATGTAAAGAAGGTCCATGCTTTGAGACCTGTGCCTTTTTCACATATTTAACAGGGTTTGTTTTGTTTTGTTTTGAGAGGTTCTCACTGAGTTGTCCAAACTGGGCTCAGACCTCCCAGGATACTGGGATCACAGGTGTGCACTACCACACTTGGCTTTTTGCATTTTACCTTTTTTTTTTTTTTTTTTTTTTTTTTTTTTTTTTTTTTTTTTTTTTTTTTTTTTTTTTTTTTTTTTTTTTTTTTTTTTTTTTTTTTTTTTTTTTTTTTTTTTTTTTTTTTTTTTTTTTTTATCATTTTGGCATATCTGATCATTGTAGTTCATACTACTTTACTGTCCTTACAAAACTGGTTTTTGTTTTTTTAAATAAAAAATTCACGGGGCCGGGGATTTAGCTCAGCGGCATAAGCGCCTGCCTGGCAAGCGTGAGGTCATGAGTTCGATTCCCAGTATCAAAAAAAGAAAAATTCACAAGCAAATAATACTATGGTGAAATCTGTGTATTGTTGTAGAGAAGCTTATTAGCTGTTCATTGATGCCAAATCTGTGTTCTAGGTAATCCTCCTCTTCCCAATCCTTTCGGTGATCCTAACTTATCACAACCTATAATGCCAATTCAGCAGAATGTGGCAGACATTTTATTTGTGAGAACAAGTTATGTGAAGAAAATTATCGAAGACTGCAGTAACTCAGAAGAAACTGTCAAATTACTTCGCTTCTGCTGCTGGGAGAATCCTCAGTTCTCATCTACTGTCCTCAGTGAACTTCTCTGGCAGGTTAAAGGAAAATAAACAGTCATAGATCTCTGATTTGATTTGTTATCCTTAAAATTAAGTTACTCACTACGTCTTACCTGTTTCTAGGTTGCTTATTCCTATACCTATGAACTTCGGCCCTATCTGGATCTACTTTTGCAAATCTTACTGATTGAGGATTCCTGGCAGACTCACAGGTAAATACTCATTCTATTACTAGAATAACCTAGACTTGCCCAAATTTAGATATAACTAAAATTGACACTCATTGCATGTTTTTTTTTAACCTCTTGGAGTTCTAGTGATTGTTTCATCTTTCAAAAAACTCAGCTCCAGCCGGGTGTGGTGAGACCCTGTCTCAAAGAAGGTGGATGGAATGTTGAAAATGACCAAAATACTTGTATACATGTACTAAGTTCCCAAAATGAGTATCGCTATTCAGTATTACTAACTTGCACTTTTTAAAAAAAAAGTGATTTGAAAACAACTCAGGACAACGATCAATAATAAGTTCCTCCTTTCCTTACAATTATTTATCACTTTCTGGGTTTTTTTTTTTTTCTCTCTTAGTCCAGATTTCATACTTAGTATTACTAATTTCAGTTGCATTTTTATAAAAAAAAAAAAGCATTAGAGCTGGGTGTGGTGGCGCACGCCTTTAATCCCAGCACTCTGGAGGCTGAGGTAGCAGGAGCGTTGTGAGTTCGAGGCCGGCTTGGGCTACAACGCGAGCACAAGGCCAACCTGAGCTACGTAGTGTGACCCTGTCTCAAAAAACTAGGGCTGGGAGTTTGACTCAGTTGCTTAAGCGCCTGTCTGGCAGGCGTGAGGCTGTGAGTTCAATCCCCAGTGCTGCAAAGAAAACAACATTAGTTTTAGAATTCATCACATGAAATAACATTCGGTTATCTAAAATAGTTCTTAGGTTAAGTATCTTCAGTTACCATTGTAAGTGACTCTATAGTTCAATCCTGGAGAGAGTGAATACTAACCCATTGCCCATAGGAGGAAATGCAGTTAGAGTCCTGTGAGCTTCTTTACTACCCCCACCTTCATCCCCAGGGTGGGGATGGGGGTTCTTGGGGGTTTGGTTTGGTGTTCTGTTTTGTTTCGCATGCCATACTGAGAATTGAGCCCAGGGTCCCAGGGTTCATATTCCACTATATCCCTAGCCCTGCCCTTTTTTATTTTGAGACAAGGGCTCACTAAACTGCCCTTGCCCAGTTAAACTCTCAATCCTCCTATCTCCACCTCCCAGACTGCTGATCCCATAGGCATGTGCCACCATACCTGGCCTCTACATTTTGTCAGCCAAATACTGTATAACCTTGTTGAGTGCATCTGTTTAATATATATTCTTGTTTCACTAACAGTGAGTTTATGGCCAATAACTAATGCGTAAGTACTGGTGCTTACTTGTAATTGCAAGTTCCAGACTAGCCTGGGAAACTTAGCAAGGCTTTATATTAAAAAGTACAAGATTGCTGGGGATGTAGCTCCATGGTAGAGCACTTGTGTAGCATGCTTGAGATCTGGGTCCAGTCCGCAGTACCCAAAACAAAAACCAGTAGAAAGAATGATCTTAACACCTCAGTATCACTTGACAAAAGTAAAGGCTAAAGCAGATAAATAAGTCTATACCTCATTAATTTGCCCGAAATGATTAAACTTCACAAAATTGCGGAGGATTAGCCAGGCATGGTGATGCACATCTGTAATCCCAGCACTTGGGATGCTGAGGCAGGAGGATCACTGTGAGTTAGAGGCCAGCCTACATAGCAAGACCCTGTCTCAGAAAAAAAAATTGCTGAAGATTTCCAAACAAAACATTTTATAACTATGTGAGTTTTTAAAATCTGACTCCCCAGGTTATTTTACTGAAGTAAAACTCACCATTTCAACTACTTTAAGGTACATAACTGAGTGGCTGCTAGTGCATTCAGTGTTAGTACATTCACAGTACATTGCCATTATCTCATTCTAGAACATTTTTATGACCCAAGAAGGAAATTCTCTACCCAGTTGCACTCACCACCTGTCCATTCCAGCCCCCACCATCCCCTAGTCTGCTTTCCATCTCTGTATCTCCTAATTCTGACAATTTCATTACAGTGAAATCAATCCAAGCATACCTGTAATCCCAGCACACAGGAAACTGAGATAGGAGAATCTCTGAGAGTTTGACCCCAGAAAGCCTTTCCCAGAAAAACTAAAAAAAGAAAAAAAATCATACAATATGTGGCCTTCTATTTCTGGCTGCTTTCACTCCACGTATTTTCAGGGTTTGTCCATATTCTAGGATATATCCGTATTTTACTTCCTTTATACAGCTGGATTGTATGGATATATATGTATATATATCTCATTTTGTTTACTGGCAAGTAATTTTTTTATTAGTACATTTTTGCAGTACATCATGATTACATGGTACCTGTACATAACACATCTTAATTCTTTTTGTTTCCCTTCTGTCTCATCCCTCCTCCCAAATGGCAAGTAATACTTATTAACACAAGCAAGGCATACTTTTGCCTCTACAATCATTTTTTAAATCGATTATTTCAAAAATGAACAGAAGCCGGGCGTGGTGGTGCACGCCTTTAATCCCAGCACTCAGGAGGCTGAGGTAGGAGGAGCGTTGTGAGTTCGAGGCCGGCTTGGGCTACAACGCGAGCACAAGGCCGGCCTGAGCTACATAGTGCGACCCTGCCTCAAAAAGCCAGGGCTGCGAGTTTGGTTCAGTGGTTTAAGCGCCTGCCCTGGCAAGTGCAAGGTTGTGAGTTCAATCCCTGGTGCCGCAAAAAAAAAATTTTTTTTTAAATAAAGTTTGTATTACTCTGAGCATTGAATTTGTTTTTGGTAATGTATATCAATACTACACATACCAAAATCCTTTTGGACTGGTTACATGTTCAGAGGACCACAGACAAGTCAGACTGCTAGGCAGCTATGTGACCATGCACAGACTATTGAATTCTATCCATTTCCTCATCTGTTCAAGGGTTTGACACCTACTTTTCCATGTGAGATTAAATGGTAAGATCAGACATTTTCTGAGTGACATGTAATATACTAAATATTAGCTGCCATTCAATTTTAATAGTTGTCTTTTGTCTGGTTCTCTTTTAGAATTCATAATGCTCTTAAAGGAATTCCAGATGACCGAGATGGACTATTTGACACAATCCAGCGCTCTAAGAATCACTATCAAAAAAGAGCATACCAGTGTATAAAATGTATGGTAGCGCTCTTTAGCAATTGTCCTGTTGCCTACCAAATTCTACAGGTGGGATTTTCCTAAGATTTCATAGAAATCTGAATCAGGATTAAGGATAATGTTTTCAGCGAAGAAAATGTTGAGAATTTGGGTTTGTCTCTTTAAACTGTCTTTGGAAGTATTCCATATCCTCTCATGGTTTTATTTTCTTTTAAAGGGCAATGGAGACCTTAAAAGGAAGTGGACCTGGGCAGTGGAATGGCTTGGAGATGAACTTGAAAGAAGACCATACACTGGCAACCCTCAGTACACTTACAACAACTGGTCTCCCCCAGTGCAAAGCAATGAAACCTCAAATGGCTATTTCTTGGAGAGATCACATAGTGCTAGGATGACACTTGCAAAAGCTTGTGAACTCTGTCCAGAGGAGGTAAAAAAAGCCACCAGTGTGCACCCGATAGAAATGGAAGAAAGCAAAGTAATTCTTTACTTTATAGGCCAGTGTTTATGTATGAATGATACTGTTAAAAATAAGTGTATGTTTACAGTCTATGAGGTTAATGTGGGAGCTTGCTTGCTTGCTTGCTTTCTTTCTTTCTTTCTTTCTTTATTGGGGGGAGGCTGTGAAATTTTCCAAAACGTAAGTATTGAGAATCCAGATCAGGGGTTTTTTTCATTTGCTTAAATTTGTTTGTCTGCATCTTCAATACAAGAGAAGACACTAACAGTTTTATAGATGTAAAATTTAGCTTATGGCCGGGCATGGTAGCACACACCTGTAATCCTAGCCCTCTCTGGAGGCTGAGGCAGGAGAATCACTCCAAGTTCAAAGCCAGCCTGGGCTACAAAGTGAGTTCAAGGCCAATCTGAACTGCATGGTGAATCCCCGTCTCAAAAATAAATAAATTTTTAGCTTAAAGAAAAAGTTAAAAATGAGCTTGAATTCGTCTGCCTAATTCTTTCCCTTTAAATGTTTAAAATTAGGAACCAGACGACCAAGAGGCCCCAGATGAGCATGAGTCACCTCCACCTGAAGATGCTCCGTTGTACCCCCATTCACCCGGATCTCAGTATCAGCAGGTAAACAGTCAGATGTATTTTCCCCCAGAACCAATCTTATGCTTCACTGTAAAGGATGGCTGCAGTTTTTGTGGTGACCGTGAAGTAATAGGATTGTCTGGGCAGGCACTAGGGGCCAGATCAAAAGAACAATGGTTGGAGTGGGGTTGTGGTACAAGTTGGAACTGGCCCCTATTGTTGGTCAGTCAAGCAGGTGTCCCTCTAAAGTTACAGTTACTAGAACTGAGATCATTCTGTCAGCATAAAATGATAATCATTGTTTAATATAAAACATTATGGTGCCGGGCGTGGTGGTGCACGCCTTTAATCCCAGCACTCGGGAGGCTGAGGCAGGAGGATCGTTGTGAGTTTGAGACCAGCCTGGGCTACAAAGTGAGTTCAAAGCCAGCCTGAACTGCATAGTGAGACCCTGTCTCAAAAAAGAGGACCAGGGATTTAGCTCAATGGCTCTGAGGTAGTGAGTTCGATCCCCGGTACCAAAAAAAAAGACCATTATGATGCCATTTCCTTTTAGGCTAAGTCTGCAAGTGGATTCTCAAGACATTAAGGTGCAGCAGTGAAGTAAGAGGTCCTTGATTACTTAGCCTCAAATTTCAGTAACAGTAAAAATTATAGAGGAGAAAAAGGATTTGGCAGATTTCCACAGGTGATTGACTGTCACACGGCAAGGTGCCAATCCCCACCCCAAAGGGGCTGGCACCATAAGTTAGCATGGAAAAAGTCTTGTGGGGCTGAGAAACAGTAAAACATTCTTCCTTAAGTTTCTGGGTATAAATAAAAACATACTAAATAGTACATATTTGATACAATTCACTTTTATAATAGACTATATAGAAAGTAAAGCCTAAAACCTTGGCTTGGCTGGTGGAGATACACGGATAAATAAGAGCCCTGTAGAGTGCAGGCATTTCAAAGGTTAAAAAAATAAATCCACAGAAGCTACTTTGCTTAACGCCAAGAAAGGTCTTACACTGGTCATGCCTGGTTATTCTCTAAATTACCTAGATTGGCCTCAAACCCTACCAGTGGTGCCTCAGCCTTCAAGGAAGCTGGAATTAGAGGCCTGTGCCCCATGCCTGGCTACAAGTCATTGTTTGTGAAGATTTTTAACCAAGACCAATACCAGACTTTTGGTTGTTTATCACTTTTGCATCTAAATCTTTGGCACTAAAAATCACTTTGGCCAAGTAAGAGACTACATAATCACTGCTCTTACCTGGAGCCTTGGGGTTTATCTTTACACTAGCTTTGTCTCTTTCAAATGAGGTTACTTTTTCACTACTGGTATAAGTTCCAAGAATGAAAGCGATGTTGTTTTCCACAAACTTCAGTCAGTTTTAAAGTTTGTTGACTGTGGAGAAAGTCGTAATGTGAAGATCTCTTCTCCCCTCCCAGAATAACCATGTGCATGGACAGCCATATACTGGCCCAGCAGCACATCACATGAACAACCCCCAGAGAACTGGCCAGCGAGCACAAGAAAACTACGAAGGCAGTGAAGAAGTGTCCCCACCTCAACCCAAGGAGCAGTGAAATGCACATAATAAACTGGTTCCATCAAGACTGTGCACCCAGGCCTTACAGTCCAACCTTTTTCTGTGTCTGGCTAATATTTAAAACTAGAAAAACTATTCCTAATCAACATGGAGTGGAGTTTATTCACTGTCTTATCTGCAGAAATTTGCTGTCAATATATAACCCGCCTGCAGTGGAAAGTGTATAGTGTTTTGTAATAAATGGCCTGATGCTAATGTGTAAATGGCAAAGGTGTATATAGTATATTAATGTTGACTGTTAATTCTTAAGCAAGAAACTTTTTTCTTGATGAGACTCATAGATCTACAAAAACTACGTGTTTGCCTGCCTTGTGGCAGTTGGATCAATTCCTTTACAAAAACAAAAAATAAACCAACAGCAACAAAACAGCCCATTCATGTCAGCCACACCAATAGTTTCTTGTTAATTCTTTGCCACTGGAATCAATTTTACTACGAGCAATGTAAGGCTGGTAACCTTTAAATTATTTGGTTGATGTGGAAAATTGGTGATGTAACATTGTTTCTAGATCTTTTTCATTGCCTTTTTATTCTGATATTAGGTTAATCACTTTGAAGCTATAGTTATGCTGTAACATTTAGCATGGCTTCACACCAAGTTAGTGTAGCCAGTGAGGACAAAATACCATAATGACTGCAGCTGTCTTGGAGTGACAGCTGTATTGCTCAGAGCTTTTCCTTCTTACTTCTATAAAATACAGAACAAGGGGAGAGATGTGACAGGCGGTTTTCAGTTGCACATAGGTTCCTTCTCTGTTTGACAGTTCAGTCTCCGGGTGGGATAAAGAACATAAGTATCAGTAATGAGAATTTAAAACAAATATGCAAGCAGTTTGCTATGCCAGGATGCTGGAGCATAATAGAAGACTATTTGGTGTGCTTGTTTTGTTTCTTTGGTAGAGCTTAGTAGGTGAACCTTCTAAAACTTTCCTTCTGCTGGATCCCAGTGACGTGGAAGTCGTCAGAATCCCACAGTACTTGAAGTACCTCTGCACCAAGATATCTGGCTGATTTTTCTGCTCAGTCACAATTTTACTTGAAAGCAAGAATCGTCCTAGGTCCTTTCATTATTCCAAAAATTTTATCGTTCAAAGCAGGGTCTAATTAAAAAAGGAACTACTGGTTAATACAATTGAGGTATCACAGTTTCAGAATAAACATTTGATTAAAGACAAGGAATTCATCAGTGAATACTGTATTTAAAAGAGAATTGGTGGTTTGAATGTGTGTAAGTTTTTGGAACCTGTCTAAAAACCAAATACCCCCTACAAACAGATACAGCCCACCCTATTCTATTTAAATATTTTGCTGTTTTATTTTATAGAAGTTATTTTGCTGAATTCACAAATAGAATTTGATTTAAGAAGAACTTTTCGTCCTGTGGTGTGTTTTTGTTTTTTGGTTACCTTTTTGTCCTTCTTTTTTTGTTTGTTTTTTTAAGGACTGCATATTAAGATTCTGTGCATAGCATGCGTAGGCATGACACTGCATTCGGGATTTCAGGCACACCAAGTTTTTGTGCACAGAAAGACTTGACCTTTGGCCCTTTACTAAAGACTTAGAGAAAACAGGATATTGACACTGTAAAAGTTTCCTAACAATCTTGTACTTTTTGTATGTTTTTTATATACATGTATATTTAATGAGCACAAGCTTGGTTGTATTTTTTAACAATTCAGTTAATGGGCAAATGTTTTGTCAAAAGGCTATAGTTGGAATTCAAAGCAGAAACAAAATCAAGCATTGCATTATTTTGTGATTAAAAGGGGCAGGTATTTAAGGTATGACTTTGGGTATCTTACTTGCAGTACTTGATAGTCAATCTAGGCTTCTAGGTTTGCTATAACATTAGGAAATTTTGACACCGGTTAGATTGTTTTTACTTTGTGTTACATCTGAATTTTTGTTCTGTTTTTTGCTGGGGATGGAAATCAGGGCCTTGCCCATGCTAGGCAAGCACTGCGCCACTGAGCTGCATTCCTAGCCTGAATCTTAAATTTGATCGAGCGAAGGTTGTACCGTTTGCATTTCCAATTGGCAATTTTAATTTAAGAAGTTCCTTCGTTACAAGCTTCTCAGCTAGTGAAGTTAGATTAGGGTTGTTTGTACAAGTTTTGCTAATTACACCATCTCACTGAGAGGTGTTGTTTGTTTAGCTTCCTGCTCTTTAACAAAAGTATATAATGTACTTAATTTAAAAACCCAATGACTTCCTAGATAAGAAAAAAACTTGACATTTTAAGAGGCTGTGAATTTTTCTGTTTGGAGAGAGATTCCAATTTTGGTTGCTTGGAATTTATAAGCACCCTAGTGCCAGGTGAGGGCTTGTGAATCATTTTTCCCTCCATTTGAGAAAGAATAACCTGTTAAAACCAGGAGTGAGGGAGAGTGAACAGTTATTTTTGTTTGTTTGTGCAAATTTTTTCTATATATAACTTAAGCGTTAATGTATAACCAGAAGTTTTAAGATGCATGTTATTGTAAGAGCAATGTAGTGGTGATTTTGAGGTCTTTTTCTGAACATAAATGGCACGTTTTAAATTTCAAGTCTTCGAAGTGCCTAAAGATTGTTTAATTCTCCCCGAGCTGATTTTTTTGAGCCATATATTTCCTACTTTAATTAAATGTTTGTTGCAGAATCACTAGTCTTCCTCAGAAAGAAAAATTCCCAGAGTTCTAAATGGCATGATTACTCTATAAAAGACAGTGGATTTGTTAATGTAGACTGAAGATATTTTAGTTGTAAAATTGTGTGAGCCTGGGCTTTGCCCTGTTGGATCTAAGTATTTCAGTGTACAACTTGGTAAAAACTCAATTGCTGCTGTTTCTAAGCCCTTCACCAACCAAAATTTCATATTCGACATCCTAGAAGCAGAGATAAGAACATAAAAACATTTGGAATTTTTTTCTTTTCGTTGATTTTTCTTTCAGTGATAATTTCTCAGCTTTGTGTCTTTTAGCTATTATGTACACAAATTCAGAATTATTAAAATGTTTTCTATTTTTTTCATGATTAACTTTTATTAGTGAATGATAATTTAAGTCTTTAATCCTCCTAGTGGTTAAAAACAGGAGCACTTTTTTAATTTCGATTGAGTTTGTAAATGAAAGCAAGTCTGTGAATATTCTGATGACAACTTCAGAATAGTTCTTTCAAGTTTTTATAAGTATTTTTCCAGCTTATGTTCTCCTATGAACCATTTTACTTTGCCGAATTTTGTGTTTAATTTGGTGGATATAGCCTGCCTTATTTAGAATTATAACCAGATTTTGCAAATTGCCTTTCCATTAGAAGTGCCCCATTTTGGACATTAGTTCAAAGGTACTGTAGAGTACTGCTGAGAAGGAAAATCAACACCCCCTCGCCCCAGCTTTTGTGTTACCAAGAAAAAACCATTCAGTACTGGTTTCCTCGTAGGGCTCGACCGAAATTGGTCCTACACTTATGTGTTTAGTATTTGAAAATAAGGTTTTGGGTGTGATAACAACCACTACAGAAGTGCTAAATGTATTAAGAACTTGCTGCCGATTGTATTTATAACAATTATTTTGTGCTTGCAGAAATGTAGCACTTTTCCTCCAAATTTATAGGTGTGAAAAGGGGGGTGTGTGCCACATTTTAAAGTCACAAATGCAAATTTTTATTTTGAAATCCCGAAAGGAAATTTCACCGCCCAAATCACACACTTAGCCTTTTACAAGCCAACAGACTGACATAAAGATTGTCCACAGTTCCTAAGATTTAGCACATATACAAAAATAAAACTTTATAAATTAAATTTTGGTTTTTCCTCTTTTATTAAAGTAAGATTTCTAAGATCGAAAGGGGGTGATTGTTTTTTGCTATGCTGAGGACCCCCCTCAGGGCCTGGCGTTGCTGTCCTGCCGAGCTGCACCCCCAGCCCCAGAGGGAATTTTTAAGGGAAATGTTTATACCGAGAGGGATTCATTCACCTGTCATCTTTTAGATCTAGGTGCTGCCCAAATTTGGCTTTGAGACTGAAATAGAGCAACCCGCTGTATTTCACTGAGGGGGGATTATGGAAGGGAAAATTGAGTTTCTACTCTCACATTCCACTTGCTGTTTTTTAATGTGTATGAAGTAACTCCGTTGGCTAGCGTGTTCTCACCATGTGTAACGTGGACAGGAACTTGATACTAAGGTTGGGTTACTTAAACAAGAACTGCTTTAGGCCTGGGGATATAGCTGTGCAGCACAGTGCCAGCCTGGCAAGCATGAGTCCCTGAGTTCCGTTTCCAGTACACAAAAAAAAATTTTCATGTTTTGTTTGATCAGTTTTGGTTTTTTGGGGTGTTTTTGAGACAGCGTTTCACTATACCCCCCAGGCTTGACCTCAGACTCACAGTGACCCTCCTGCCTCAGCCTCCTGAGTGCTAGGATTACAGGTGCACACCACCATGCCTGGCCACATCAGTTTTTTAAAAAGTGAATCAAAACTTTTTCTTCCGTTTGAAAAACTCAGTTGGATTATAATATTTCAGTGTGAATGTTAGGTACAGGTTGAGTTCTCTTGTCTGAAATGCTTGGGACTGGAAATATTTTTCAGATTTGGTGTGCCCTACCCATCTTAGCGGTGGGACCCAAATTTAAAAAAAAAATCATGGCCAGATGTGGTGCACACCTGTAATCCCAGCACTCAGGAGGCAGGAGGATCAGTGCAAGTTTGAGGTCAGCCTGAACTACATAGTGAGACCCTGTCTCTCAAAAAGTAATAAATTCACTTATGTTTCATATATACCCTGTATACCTAGCCTAAAAATGTTAATACAGTATTCACAGTGGCCTTGGACTTACGTGGACTTTTTTTTCCCCAGTGCTGGAAATGGAACCCAGAGAGCTTAGCACATGTTGGATGTAACCTGTCTACCACTTAACTACACTCTCAACCCCAAGCCTTCCAAAACTAATTTCAGACCCCGAAAGGAAGTGAGTTGGATTCTTTTTAAAGGCATTCCATTTAGAACTAGATGAGCTATCATCTAAGGCACAGTAGATTTATTTTGCTCTTTTTTGTTTTTTTGTGTGTTTTTGTTTTTGGGGTTGGTTTGTTTTTGGGTTTTTGGGGTTTTTTTGGTCTTTTTGAGACTCACTATGCAGTTCAGGCTGGCCTTGGGCTCATTTTGTAGCCCAGGCTGGTCTTGAACTTACAAAGAATTCTCCTGCCTTGGCCTCCCAACTGCTGGGACTACAGGAGTGCGCCGCCACACCTGACTTATTTTGCTCTTAACACTAGGAAGAACATGCTGCATTTCACCCAATCAACAGTGCACCAGTAGGCAAGTCATGTTCAGGTACATTAAAGTGTTCGCACTCCTTCTAGTGTATTAATCTGTGTCATGCCAAATGCCTTCTAATGCTTGCACATAGAAGGGTTTTTGAGAAGTCTTGCTGTGTAGTCAGGCCTGGCCTGGAACTCCCAGGTTTTTCTGCCTCGGCCAGTGCTGAGACTCTAGGCATATTGCAGGCTTTTGCTTACTTTCTCTTGGCACAATTTACAAGTCGTATTTACGGGTGCTTGCTGGCAAAGTTAGCCAATTGTACAGATTTACGAGGCAGTTTGATGCAACTAAGCCTTGGAGAACTCGCGAAATTTGAAAGTGCTATAGAGAAGGTTCCTCTTGAGGTACTTCGTAGCGCTATCTGCTGGTCAGCTGCCTGGGCTTAGTGTGTCAGAGTTCCCCCGGTGTTATGGGAGAAGTGAGGCAACTGACTTCCCTGGCCTTCCACTGCTGTGCCCCCACCCCAGAAGTTCCCCAATGGGAGTCTCTTCGAAAGATAGAGATCCTGTGCAGACTTTCCTGTTTCCAACTGCAGAGATGTAAGAACGTTCAAAATGGCTACTGGGACATTGAACAGGATTGTTTCATGGAGGCCTTGGAAGAAATTCATGAGGAATTTAGAAATTATTTTAGGTTTGTTTTTTTTAATATTGTTAGTACATGTTTGCAATACATAACAATTACATTCATCATGGGGCATTGGTACATGCACATAACACGTCTTAATTCTTTTTACTTCAAGTTCAAGGCCAGGCTGAGCGACTTGGTGAAATCATGTCTTGCAAAAATAAAAAAGGGATGGGGGTGTAGTTCAGTGCAAAGGCCAAGTTTCATCCCAGTACCTGCCCCCCCAACACACAAAGTACTGACAGTTCTTTCAGCTGTCTGCTTTTAAAGTGTTTTCTTAAACATTTGTTATGAACCCAGGGGAAATAGGCCTTACCCAAGTTCCCAAAAGTTAATATTCAGCATTATTTATTTATTTATTTTTTTTTTTGCGGCACCGGGGATTGAACTCACAACCTCGCGCCTGCCAGGGCAGGCGCTTAAGGCACTGAGCCAAACTCCCAGCCCTGATTTTTTGAGGCAGGGTCGCACTATGTGGCTCAGGCCGGCCATTCAGCATTATTTCTTTTTAGGAAGTCTTAGTCAAAAACTAAAACCATGAAGCTGAGTGCAGTGGTGCACGCCTATAATCCCAGCATTGGGGAGGCTGAGGCAGGAGGATCACTGTGAGTTCAAAGCCTGCCTGAACTATTCACCGAGACCCTGTCTCAAAGAAAATAAATAAATACCAGGTTCATGCAGCCGGGCCTGATGGTGTATGCCTGTAATCCTAGCACTCCAGAGGCTGAGGGAGGAGGATCATCCTGAATTCAAGGCCAGTCTAGGCTACATGGTGAGTTCAAAGCCAGTCTGAACTGCATGAGATCTTATTTCAAAACACAAAACAAACCAAAAAAGACAAAAAACAGGCTCTTAAGTTGTAATTAGCCGTTTCTGCTCCAAGATTGCATTTTTAACAAAACTAATAGAAAAGTAAAAACTGAAAAGTCTTTAATCCCAGCACTCAGGGGGCTGAGGTAGGTGGAGTGTTGTGAGTTCGAGGCCAGCTTGGGCTGCAACGTGAGCACAAGGCCGGCCTGAGCTACACAGTGCGACCCTGCCTCAGAAAACTAGGGCTGAATAGCCGGGCGTGGTGGCGCACGCCTTTAATCCCAGCACTCGGGAGGCTGAGGTAGGCAGAGCGTTGTGAGTTCGAGGCCCACTTGGGCTACAACGCAAGCGCAAGGCCGGCCTGAGCTACACAGTGCGACCCTGCCTCAAAAAACCAGGGCCGGGAATTTGGCTCAGCGCCTTACGCATCTGTCAGGGAGGTGCAAGGTTGGGTGCTGCAAAAAAAAAAAAAAAAAAAAGAAAAGAAAAGAAAACTAGGGCTGGGAGTTTGGCTCAGTGACTTAAGCACCTGCCTGACAGGTGCAAGGTTGTGAGTTTGTTCCCCAGTACCAGAAGAAGAAGAAAAATAAACTGAGAAGTCAGACTTGCACTAAAATACAAATAGGTTTGCTTGTCTAATGGCCACTGGAGTCTGGGTTAGCAGCTCCATAGTTATGATTAGGGCCAGGGTGATATAGCTCAGTGGTAGACTGCTGGCCTGACATGCAAAGCCCTGGAGGCCACCCCCTGCCCAACAAATAAACATACAAGCCAGCAAGCAAGCAACTCAGCATTAGTCCTGTAGCAGAAGATGCACACACGCACACACCCTGGCCAATCTATTTCCAGTTTCTTAGTTGCCCAGGTAACAGTTCCTGTTCCAATTTCAGTTGCCTCTGTCTCCTAGAAACGGCTGGTCACTATGATGCACATGGTACAAACCAATCCTCACCTGACAAGCCATTCTGCCTCTGTACTTCCTGCTTACTTATCCCATATAAGCCCTAGACCACCAGAGATCGGGACCTGATATTCTGGGAATGATACTGGTCAGTGCCCGTTGATGTAAATAAATCTGTCTCCAAATCATGGGCATCACTTAAGGTGTTTCTGGTTGCTGTTGCAATCACAATGAGATACTTACATGGGTATGAGCAGGTCAAATACTCTTCTTACAGGGAAAATAACACTTGTTTCAGAATGAGTGACAAAACAAATGGCTGCAAGATGTCCCTCCAGCTCTGTATTTTCATCTCTAAAAAGCAGTGGCAAACCTGAGGATTGTTGCCAGCAGAATAAAAGAACTGGAGGGGAGGATGGTGTGCTGTTTAATCTCCCAGAGAAACTTGTCATGCTGGCTCTCGTGATATGAACTCAACTGTTATCATCAGAGGAGCTTGAGTCCTCAGTGTCACTGAGGATGGCTGCAGTTGACTTTGGGGGAGCCCTGGTCCTTACCTGGAGCACCACATCCTGGCTCCAGTGCAGAACCCTCAGCCTGCTGGCACAGACCCTTCATCCCGCTGGCGCAGACTTTCTAGCTTCCACCACTGACCTTTGGGCCTTCCCAGTGCAGATCCTTGACACACACTTGCATGAGTCATTGTTGTGAGCTCTGGGCCTCCTGCTGGACTCGTGCAGGACACTGCTGTGGGACCCAGGTCCTCAGGTGGATTCTTTGGGTCTCTAGTGCATGTACCAATCAGCACTTTTCTGCATTTGACTTTTTGGGTGAATTTTTTTGTTTGTTTTGTTTTGTTTGAGACAGGGTCTCACTCTGCAGTTCAGGCTTATTTTTTGCGACACCCGGGATCGAACTTACAACCTCGCATCTGCCAGGGCAGGCGCTTAAGCCACTGAGCCGAACTCCCGGCCCTTTTTTTTTGTTTTGTTTTGTTTTGTTTTGTTTTGTTTTGTTTTGTTTTGAGGCAGGGTCACATTGTGTAGCTCGGGCCAGCCTTGCACTCGCGTTGTAGCCCAAGCCGGCCTCAAGCTCACAACGCTCCTCCTTCCTCAGCCTCCTGAGTGCTGGAATTAAAGGCGTGCGCCACCACGCCCGGCTTCTAAAGTCTATACACTTTGAAAAAGCTGTTGAATACTACAAACATGGCAAAATGCACAAATAAAATTACAGTCTTTTGATTAATAAACCTGTTTTTATCACTGTAGCTTTGTGGTCTGGGGCTTCAATGCCCTGCCTGGCCTTTGTTGCCCAGAATTGCTTTTGCTCTTCTAGGTCTCTTCGGGCTCCATACGAATTTTACAGTGAAGAATGCAGTTGGTATTTTGACTGGGATTGCATTAAATCTATATATGAGTTTTGGAAGCCTGGCCATTTTGACAAAATCAGTTCTGCCTATCCAGGAGCAGGGGACAACTTTCCATCTTCTGATGTCCTCTTCAATCTCCCTTTTCATTGTAGAGGTCTTTCACTTCCTTAGGTTAATTCCTAGGTATTTTATTTTTCTTGATGCTATTGTGAAAGACATTGCTCCCCTAATTTCCATCTCTCCAACTTACCTGTAGCTTTTTTTTTTTTTTTTTGGTACTGGGGATCGAACTCACGACCTCATGCTTGCCAGGCAGGCACTTGTGCCACCGAACTTTATCCCTAGTCCTAAAGGCTTTTAATCTTTTCAGTTGCTTCCTGAGAGGCTGTATTTTGCTGCCATTTACTGCTTTGCCATCTCTCTTTTTCTGATTTTTTTGTTTTGTTTTGTTTTTTGTGTTTTGTGGTTTTGTTTTGTTTTGTTTTGTTTTTGAGACAAGGTCTTACAGTACAGTTCAGACTGGCCTTGAACTCCCTATGGAGTCCAGGTTGGCCTCAAACTCACAGCAACCCTCCTGCCTCAGCCTCCAAGTGTTGGGTTTACAAGCATGTGCCACCACACCTGCCTTCCCCCATTTTGACGCTCTCTTCTTCATTAACCTTTTCATTACTGTCTACTGTGCCCAAACCGGGTAAGCTATTATTGTTACAAAATCAGTTGGAAGCTGAAAAGAAGAGTAATGGTTCATATCATAGGGAAGCTGTTTTAATACTAGAATTTTTGTTTAAAGGCTGCCTTAAGGACTGGGAGTTTGGCTCAGTGGCTTAAGCGCCTGTCTGGCAGGCATGAGGTTGTGAGTTCAATCCCCGGTGCCACAAAAAAATAAAATAAAATAAAAATAAATAAAGGCTGCTTTAATTTTTTTTTTTTGTTTTTTTTGTTTTTTTTTGGTACCAGGGATCAAACTCACGACCTTGCACTTGCTGGGCAGGTGCTATGCTGCTGAACTATATCTTCAGCCCTAAGGCTGCTTTTTCAAAGTCCAGAATGAAGTGACAATATAAGGCTAATTGCGAAAGACCACATACACATGTCATACCCAGACCTACTAGTAAATACTAAAGCTTCATGTTAGGGTTTTTTGTTTTTTTGTTTGTTTTGTTTTGTTTTGGTACTGGGGATCAAACTCACGACCTCACACTGGCCAGGCAGGTGCTTGTGTTGCTGATCTATATTCCCCATGTTAGGTTGGTTTAAAAGCAGCAGTTGAGCTGGGCGTGGTGGCGCACGCCTTTAATCCCAGCACTCGGGAGGCTGAGGTAGGCGGAGCGTTGTGAGTTCGAGGCCGGCTTGGGCTACAACGCGAGTGCAAGGCCGGCCTGAGCTACATAGTGCGACCCTGCCTCAAAAAATCCAGGGCCGGGAGTTTGGCTCAGTGCCTTAAGCGCCTGCCCTGGCAGGCGCGAGGTTGT
>RJWM01036865.1:0-17711 GCA_004363535.1 Dasyprocta punctata
GCCAGAGAGAAGAAAGGCAAGCCAGGGCAGTATTTGCTAGGTTCTGAGAGGAGAGTATCTCTGAGTTTCACCCCATTGTGAGCTTTGGCTCTTATTGACTCATGGACAAGCATACTGTCAGCAGGACACGAGAAGAAAGTTCTTCTGAAAAAACTTGATGACAGCCAAGCAGGGGAAGGAAACGTGGAATGGAAAATGCAGAAAAACCATGAGGAAAAGAATACAGCTGAAAAAAATAGAAAGAAAAAATGGCAAGAAAAGAACCCAATTGGAAGCCGAGTCACAATGACTCGGTGGTTTCCCAGCGGCAGTTCTACCCTTGCTATCTCTATTTGCGCTGCTGAGTTCCGGGAACAGAGAAGAAAGGTAAGCCATGGAGGTATTAGCTAGGTTCCGAGTGGAGAGTTTCCCAGAGATTCACCCCATTGGAGCTTCGGCTTGCATTGACTCATGGACCAGCAAACTCTTAGCAGGACCTGGGAACATAGTCCATCCGAAAAAAGTCGATGACAGACACCTGGGGGAAGGAAATTTGGACAGGGAAATGCAAAAACACTGTGAGAAAGGAATACAGCAGAAAAAATAGAAAGAAAAATCGTTAAAAAAAGCACCCGAATGACTCTGAGCCACACTGACTGGGTGGCTTGCCACTGGCGGTCTTAAACTTGCTATCTGTAATTCAGCTGCCAAGTTCGGCCCCAGAGAAGAGAGGCAAGCCAAGGAGGTATTTGCTAGATTTCAAGAGGAGAGCGTATCAGAGATTCAATGTGTTGGAACTTTGGCCCAAATTGACTCATGGAGCAGCCAAGTGTTAGCAGGAGGAAATAAGAAAGTCCTTCCTAAAAATATGATGACAGCCAACAGGGGGAAGGAATGCTGGAACAGAAAATGCTGAAAGATCATGAGGAAAGAATGCAGCTAAGAAAACTGTTAGAAAAATTTGCAAAACCAAAGCTCAAATGGACACAGCAGTTTCTCACCCACAGGCTTAAATTTGCTGTCTGTATTTCTCTGCTGAGTTCTGGCCACAGAGTAGAAAGGCAAGCCAAGGAGGTATTGGCTTGTTTCCGATAGGAGAGTGTCCCTTAGATTCACGCCATTGGAGCTTTGGCTCTTATTGACTCATGGACAAGCATACTGTCAGCAGGACACGAGAAGAAAGTTCATCCAAAAAATCTCGATGACTGCCAAGCAGGGGAAAGAAAGCTGGAACAGAAAATGCAGAAAAACCATGAGAAAAAGAGTACATCAGAGAAAATAGAAAGAAAATTTCGTAAAAAAAAGAGCCCCAATGGAGGCCAACTCACAATGATACTGTGGTTTCCCTCTTGCGGTCCTAACCTTACTATCTGTATTTTTGTTGCCGAGTTTTGTCCACAGAAATGGAAAGCCAGCCAAGGAGGTATTCCTATCTTCCGAGAAGAGAGTAACCAGGAGATTCATACCATTGGAGATTTGTCTCATATTGACTCATGGAGAAGCAAACTGTTAGCAGCACTGGAGAAGAAAGTCCATCTGAAAAAACTCACTGACGACCAAGCAGGGGAAGATAAGTCGGAGCAGAAAATGCAGAAAAAACATGAGCAAAAGTATACAGCAGAGCAAATAGAAAGAAAGAACCTTTTAAAAATAGCCATAATATTTGCTGAATGGCGATGACTTGGCAGTTTCCCATTTGCGGTCTTGCCCTTTCTATCTGTATTTCTGCTCCAGAGTTCCAGCCACAGAAGAGAAAGGCAAGCCAAGTAGGTATTTACTAGGTTCCAAGAGGAGAGTGTCCAAGAGATTCACAGCATTTCATCTTTGGCTCGATTTGACTCATGGAAAAGCAAATTGTTAACAGGACCTGAGAAGAAACTTGATGCGAAAAAACACAATGAGGACTGAGCAGTGTAAGGAAAGTCACAGCAGAAAATGCAGAAAAATGATAAGAAATGAGTACAGCTGAGAAAATATCAAGAAAAAGTCGTAAAAAAATAGTCTAAATGCCTGCCAAGTCACACTGATTCTGTGCTCTCCCACCGTCAGTTTTAACCTTGTTATCTGTAGTTTTGCTGCCGAGTTCCTCCCACAGAGAAAAAACGCAAGCCAAGGATGTATTCGCTAGGTTTCAATAGGAGAGTGTCCCAGAGATTCACCCCACTGGAGCTTTGGCTCCTATTGATTCACGGACAAGCCAACTGTCAGCAGGACCCGACAAGAAAGTCCATCCAACAAACTCTATGACAGCCAAGCAGGGAAAGGAAACCCGTACCAGAAAATGCAAAAAATCTATGAGGAAAGAATATAGCAGAGAAAATAGAAAGAAAACATCGTAAAAAGAAACCCAAATGGATGTCTTGTCATGATGACTAGGTGGTTTCCCACCTGTTGGAGACCACTGTGAAGGGGTTTTGAGCAGGGCTGTTACAAGATTTAAGAGCTGTAAATGCATGCTTACTTCCTATAGGGGCACTACAACCAGGACTGCCAAATCCAACTGCAGTTCCTAGAGACTGGCCTCTTATTGTAATTGATTTAAAGGGCTGCTTCTTTAACATTCCTCTTTTGCCTACAGATATGCCACATTTTTTCTTTTCTGTGTTATTATATTATTTTGTATTCCAGCCTTTGGGTGGTATATTCCAGTTAGCCTCCCTACGGGGGTGTCATCAGGTCGGCCATTTTGCAGGAAGTCCACCATTATGTGTTGAAAATGTTAAAGTTCAATCAAAACATTGCCATGTTGCCCAACCTCAAATACAGATGGGATATTCTTTAGAGCAATTAGTTATTATTACCCTGGGATCTACACCTATGCCAGGAAATATAACAGGTTTATGGAAGCCAGAAATACCTATCTGCTCTGTAATTAATCATTTGCAGTTACATGAAGAGGCTATTTGGCCTTGGGCTGCTTGTCGGGCCAAGGCAGGAATTAAAGGAAAAATATGACAGTATGAGTTTATTGATTGGAGTGCATGGGGAGAATTTGTTGGTAAGATAAACAGTACAGATCCATGGCAGACCCTAACTTGGACATATTCAGATGCTACTAAACAGTCTCTAACAGTACCAATTGTAAATTGGACTGGTTTATGGCTTAGAACACCTATGCATCACTTAATCTATGGGGCACAAGTAGGACCAATACAGCAGTCTTTCTGGAAACTGTCTCTACCCTTTATAAAAGGAAGCATATGGGCTGGTAATAGTTTCAAATCACGCATCAATGAAACTCTTATGCTAAGGCATTATAAGACTGTCCAACCTTCTATTTGCATTTACAATCCTTATTTATTTTTATATGGCACTGTATCTTGAAATGTTAGTTCTTTTAACTACTCAAACTGTACCTTAAGCCATTGTATAAGACCAGGTGCTGTTTATGGACAAACATTATTAATAATGGGTCACATGCCAGGAGTTTGGATCCCTGTTAAGCTCACTGAAACGTGGTCATACTCTCCAGCATCACAGTTGTTACATACGCTAGTGAGATGTCTAACCCACAGGAAAAAAGGAATGCTTGGTTTAATTATTACAGGAGTTGTTTCTCTGGTTCTCCTAATTTCTATTGTGGTGCTTTCTTAAGTGGCCATGACACATTCTGTGCAAACAGCCCACTTCATAGATAATTGGACAAAAACTGTTGATGAAGCATGAAAAATACAATGTAACATAGATGCCAAATTACAGACACAGCTTAGCGTGCTAGAACCTTCTGTGTTATGGATGGGAGATCGAATAGAGAGCTTACAACTGTTACAAGGATTAAAGTGCCATTACAAGGCCACTCATTTCTGCATAACTCCCTTGCCTAATAACAAATCTATACACCCTTGGGAGGATATAAAGAAACATGTACAAGGAGCTATCCATCAAAATGTTACTGTGGATGCTGATGCTCTTCAGAAGGAGGTATTGTTGATGTCTCAATAAACTCAAAAATTTGATGAACAAATTCAAAACTGGGACTAATTTTCTGATGCCTTAGATCAATTAAATCCCTTCAACTATCTGAAGGCACACTACTGGTTTTATATTGTCATACTTGGAGTGTTGCTTCTTATTCTATTTGTAGTCTGTCTAAGAGGAGCCAAGATGTGCCGACTTGTAGATGATGCTCAACCACGACTTACCCTGATCCAGCTTTACTTGCAAAAACAAAACAAAAAGGAGGAGATGTTGAAGATCACTGTGAAGGGACTTTGAGCAGGGTTTAAAATTAACTAATTGGCTTTCTGTTTATCTGTGAGCCTGTCCAAGGCCCAGACCCCTTGCCTGGCGATGGGAGCTGATTCAGAGTAAGGAACCTCTGTGAATCACTGGTCGTGGCTGAGGCCTGTAGTGACTGATGAGGCCAGAGATACCTCAAAGGGCAAGATAAGGTCACTGCTGAAGACGCTTAGCTCAGACTCAAGTAAATAGAGACTGCAGCTGCAGTCTGATTCCCACCATAAATGTCATCATAGAACTAAGACAGTTCTCCTTAATTGGCATAATTTACTACTTGGAGAAGTCTTTCAAGTGACTCCCAAGGTCCTGCTCATTTCCCGCACTTTCCTCAGTATCCCCTCTTTGTCTGCTTTGATGATAAATACGGGCAATGGAGAGAGGTCTTTGTCTTAGCCATCATGACAGCTGCAGAGTCAAGAACTCTGCAGGGGCTTTGATCCTCCTGGAGTCCTAAAGTCATACCAGTTGTCTCATTTATTTAAGCCTTCACCTTGCACTCTTTTGGGAGACTGGGGATCTAGGCTGGGTCCCCAATAACTGGCGATGGACAAGGGACCTCAAATCCTTGGACTAGAAATTTTAGCCTGGACGAGTAAGTCTGCCCAGAGCAGAAAGAGTTTGATATGAAAGAAGACCTTCACAGGATGGAAACTTTGCCAGGGAGGCCTGGAGAGGAGAGGGAAGAACAAGAAGGGTGAGTTGCCCCGCTGTGAACAAGCCATTTTACCCAGGAGTAGATATGGGTCAGCATTTTTCTGCTGAGGAGCACAGGGATTTAGCTCTGCTCCAAAGTCTGCTTAAATGCTCAGGAACTCGTGTGCCAAAGAAAAAGCTAGCAAAAATGTTAAAAGAGGCAACCAAATATAACCCATGGTTTCCTCAAACAGGCACTATAGATAGTGATATTTGGGAAAGAGTTGGAAAAAATCTTAAAAGGGCACACAGCACAGGAAAAATCATTTCCCCTGATATGTTCTCAAGTTGGAATCTGGTCCGTTCAGTTTTAAGTCCCTTACAGAGCTTGCAACCAGGCTCTGATTCAGGCATGGAGGGAGTAAAGGAGCCCCCTGCCAAGGTGCCTGCTGCTAAAGCTCAACGAAGGGATCAGGAGCCTATTCAAAGAATTTGTCACACGGCTCTATCCAGAAACCTACAGGTTGTAAGGGGAGAGGCTACCACAAATGGGGAGAGCAACACTCCCCCTGCTTGCTTCCCAATTGAAATTAAAAATGAGGCTAATGATAAGGAATATACTGATTATGTGCCCTTGGAAGTACAACTGCTAAAAAACCTTTGACAATGTGTGTCTAACAGTGGAGTTCACAGTCCGTTTACCGTGGAACTCTTACAAAATGTTTTGGATACATATCCATTGACACCTTATGATATCAAACATCTGGCACAAACATGCCTGTCTTCTGCTCAATTCCTTCATTTTGATGTAAAGCTAAAAACTCTTATTTCAGAGCAGGCTCATAAAAACAAGACGGGTCCCAAACCACGTCCAGCAATAAATGAGGAAATGCTTTCTGGGATGGGAAAATATGCGCCGATTGAGGAGCAGACTCAATGTCCTGAAGAGTTATATATGCGATTGGCAGATTTAACTAAAAAGGCTTGGATAACTATCCCTGAAGATGGGGTCCCATTAAGGTCCTTTCTACACATCTTGCAGGGACCCCAGGAGCCATTTATTCAATTTGCAGCTAAATTACAAGAAGCCATTTGCAGGCAGGTTTCAAACACAGAAGCTGCGAACATTTTAACTTTACAATTGGCATATGCAAATGCTAATCAGGATTGTAAACAGGACTTAAATCCTGTCAAATCAACTAATGATTTAACAACATATATTCGAGCATGTCAGGACTTTGGAACTGAATCTTATAAGACAAATATGATGGCTCAACTTATGGCTGGTCTTGCAAATGCAAAAGGAAGTAAAATGAAATGTTTTAATTGTGGAAAAATGGGACATGTCAAAAAGAATCGCAGAGCTCTTGCTGGGTCTAATAGGGCAGATGCTGCCCTGCAGCAAGTCAAGGACAAAGTGCCTCCAGTGCATAGGGCTCAGGTCCTGCACCAGGACTCTGTCCGAGATGCCAAAAAGGGAGGCGTTGGGACAAATATTGTCATTCTAAATTCCATAAGGATAGTACACCTTTGCCAAAACACGAAATCATGCAGGTGAAACTTACTTGAGATTTGTAGAGGTAATTAATCATAGATAGTGGAGGAAGTAAAGACAGGGCCACCATGTAGAGTTGTACATTCTGTGCACTGCACAAGGGCCCTGGTCAAAGGAAGAATTAGACATGCAACATGAAAGTCTGCATCCTCCTATTGGGATTCAATTTTCTAATTTGCCCACTGAAGAGAGTTCCTGTCTCTGATATACACAGAGGGGCTTTATGTGTATGGATTAAATGGTGGACTCTAGAACTATAGTCATCCAGTGCAAGTCCTGACACTAGCTTTAGGGACATAGCCCCTTCTTTGCCTCTATTTTTAGTCTACAAAATAAATGGTTTTTCTAGTGCTCATAGGCTGTAATGATTACATAAGTACATATGTGCAGCACTTAGGATAGTGCCTGTTATATTCTAAGCATTCAGTAAATGCTCATGGTTCACTATTATGATTTTTATTCCTCTAAATGTGAGTTACATTATAAGCCAAATGAAGACATTTGCCAATTTTGGGAAACATACACAGTATTAATAATTTAAAGTGAAATTTAGGTCTATTCAAAACCAGTTTATGTGTGCACACAATTCTGAATGAGGCTAATTACCAATATATGAGTCTGTTTTTTAAATTTTTGATGAATATAATGGAAAAATTGGTGAACATGTTTAAAAAGACTACTGAAACACACAGGTTATAAAAAAAACCCAGCTCTTATGATTTGATATAGCTGTCAGAACCCGTTCTGTTTGGCAGGAAATTGTTTTTGTGCATGAGTGTAGGCCAATCCAGACATTTCAAGTATGTGGCCTACAATTTTGTCAGTAGGTCATGATAACTCTTAGGATAACTTATGATGGTTTATCAACTCACTGGTGACCCTTGTTGGCTTCTGCACTCTTCAAGGGAAACAACCATATTCATCATTTTGGTATACACTACTCTGACATATTACATAAAAAAATTACTGGCTGAAATAATTCAAATGTCTGCCAAGTGAACTTCAAAGACACATCCCATTAGAACATACTGCATAATACAACCCAGAGATGACAAGGACATGGATAATGTTATAAAACAATGGTGTCTTAAGCAAGGGTCTAACCACATCCAGTCCCCTCTAAGGGAGTCATCAACGATGATTTGTTATTATTAATAAGGGCCATGGAGTCATTTTCTGGCTTTTTCCATCTGTGAATACTGGGGGGTGGGGGAGGAGGGGTGAGGCCAGAGAGGGTGGGGCTCTCTGAACTTCTTCCAGGAAGGAAAGAACCATTTGCTTTATGATTCTGGGACAGTTTTCAAAAAGACAGTCACATCCTTTCAGATTTGATTAATTTGGTCAGCCAACTAAATTAAGATGTCCTTGATAAGAAAAGGATGAAGGGATATATATAGTGAGAATTCTGAGATTTCCAAAATCCTCAATTTCAACCACAATTTATCAGAGATTAAAAAAAAAAACTACTTTCAGGGGCTAATTAACCCACAAAGTGTTATGAATAGAACGGCTATCTTTGGCTATGTTAGCCATTTTCTATCTCCATCTTCTATATTATAAATGAATTTTTGGTGTAAATAAATCACATTTATTAGTAAAAATAGAAAAAAGTAAATTACCATATTTATGATTTATTTTTTTGCCCTTCTCACAATACTTCCTGTCACTGAAACTTTTCTCATCCTTTTGTTCCTTCAGCTTGGGAATAGATAGGTCCAGGGTGCTGCTTCACTTTCTCCATTCAAACACAGTGGTCTGTGATGCAGGAAGATTCTTTTCTGAGAACCTCTCTTCACATTAATATGGATTTATGATATTGATGAGGGAAGCTCTGTATTTCTAACCACATCTAGTCTTAAACCAAAATCCTGTACCTCTTTGGTCATTATGTAGGTACAGCAAATACTTGATTAGGCTTTAAATGAATCTATACAGTAACATCAATATTAAAAACAACCTTTTCTGGGCTGGGGATGTAGCTCAGTGGCACAGGGCCTGCCTGGCAAGTGCAAGACCTTGAGTTCAATTCCTGGTACTGAAAAAAACAAAATCAAAATCAAAAACAAAAACAAACAAATAAAAACCAAAAAAAACCCCAACCTTTTCCTTCTAATTACATTTGTCTGTGGAGTTCTTTGCATCCCCCAGTGGATCAATGTCTGCTCAGGTTGACTTGGGAGGCAGAAGACTGCTAACTACAAGGCAGAATATCTTGAAGACTGGATGATTTGCCAACTGAAGGAGAGATGGGCCTTACAGGAAAAACAAGGAAACTTCCAAAGGGACAATCAGATAAAAGTTAGTTACTCAGTCAAATTGTCACTGTTGTAGTCAGGGGTTACAGGGAGAACAACTGCTACAGGACACAGTGTTTGTAATACTGTTTTATAATAGTCACCCAAAGTTAAACACAAGAAAGTGCAGGAAAATCTGTCCACAACTCTAAGACCCAGGATATTTAGCTGAGGTCCTGGATCCCACAGCAATATCATGTAAGAGTCCCACTAGAGACCAAAACACATGACAATGCCTCCCAAAGTACCAACTGGAATCTAAGAGCCCACAATAAGGGCTCATGCCAGTCTATTTACAGTTCTGTGCTGGGAAGGCCACAGGTCAGCAGTGGAACTAGAAAGTCTATGCCAGCAAGGTGAAGGAGCTGTGCAGTGGGTTGAGGGTTCTACGTAGGAGCCGAGAAGTCACACTCAAAAGAAGAAGCAGGGCTGCCCTGAAGAGCACCACAGCCATCCCCAATGGCGACGAGGTCCCGCACTCCTCCGACGAGGGAGAACAGTTGAGCACAGGTCAGGAAGCCCAGCGTGACCAGCTTCTCCAGCATACAGCCTCCCCTCTGGAGCCAGGAAGCGATGCACAATGTGAGGAGCAGGGCTTCTGCAACGTGAACCACAGCCACTCTCACCGACGAGGTCCCGAGCTCCTCCGACGATAATGGCCGAATCCACATTGGGGAAGCCAGCATGACAAGCACCTCCAGGAGAACCAGCGGCTCAAAACAGCAACTCTTGGAAGAACCCACAATGCCTGGCTCTTCTTCTCCACGTCCCTATTTATGCTGGCAACTTTCTTCAGGTGGAGCATCTTTACTCAACACCAGCTGAATTAATTCAACTGGTGCTAGGTTGACCACCAGTTTGTAATCCATAACAGTCACCATGCCCTGCTACCTGCCCTGCTAACCTAAAACACACGTCCGCACACAGAGCTCCACGCCTTGGTCATTTCTCAATAAATCTAGGAGTTTGAGTCAGTTTAGGGCTCCGTTGTAGTGGGGTCCCTTGACCCTCCACAAAGAAATTCTCTGTCTCTCATGTTGTCATTCATCTCTCTATCAGGGTTTGCTGGCCCACACCCAGAATTTATTTTATTTTATTTTATTTTATTTGTACTGGGAATTGAACTCAGGACCTCATGATTGCCAGGCAGGCCCTGTGTTGCTGAGCTATATCCCTGCCCCAGATCTGTCTTTCTCAACATCAAATTCTAGACAGTACCAAGGGTCATCACTTAAATCCCCAATATAAGCCAACATTTTACATATATGTAAATATTACATTGCATTATAGCTGGTTTTAGGAAACTCATTCCCAAATCCCCATAACCAATCTGCCTAAATAAAGGTAACAGTTTGACTCAGGATTTATGAGCAAAAAAGTAAAATAAAGATACTGGTTTTACTTTATTAAGGGTAGAGACTATTTGATTCATCTTTGTATTCCAAAGAATAACAGTGTTTCTGATATGAGCTAGGAATTAAATAGATATTGATTTAGTGGATAAACATAAACACCATTAAACTAAAAATTAAATGCCTTGCTTCATAATTCATTAGATAAAACTCTTCAATTCTTCTTGTTTAATGAACCTCTGTACAAGTTTTTCATCTCAACCTTATGTTGATTTATCGTCATGTCTTTTAAATTTATGTTAATATTTAGTGTTCCCTCGTCTCTTCAATTGATTGTCATTTTTTCCCCTTGTTTTATTAAAGTTGGGCAATTTGGTTGAAAAGAACAGTGATCTCTGACAACCTCACAAGTGAAATGGCCTTATTTAAAGACCATTTATTTGTGCAAATTCAGAAATGCTGGGCTGTTACTTTCAGAAAGGCCAGGAATTGTTTTTGATCTTCACTCGCCTGCTCTGCATTACCACAACTTGCTATCTAGAAAGACTGTCATCTTTATAACTACGTTTCCTTCAAGCTCTGCTTTCTGCAATCTGGGCCTTAGGATAAATCTACCTTCTCACATAGTTTCCACTTCCGCACAGTAATTTTACTCAAATGTGAGTTTACCATACTCTTCTCACCTCTACTCTCACACATGGTCATCTTTCAGCTCCTGCTACCTCTGTGATTCTGTGAATTCCTCACTTGAATTCCTAAGCCAAAGTACTAACCCTTGTCAAAGTCATATCTGCACTGGTTGCCTGTTGGGGGATGTTGGGGGTGTAGTTCACATCGCTGCCATTTGTCAGGTGCTACCTAATGAACTAGGCAGGCTGACATAGCCAAAGACTATAGGCAGGTAGCTACGGGATTAAAATTTCCAACAAGATTGGCAGAATTATTCACTTCTTTATATTGCTTACAATGGTTCCATTTTTTGTTTGTTAGCTTAGTTTACTGGGAAATTGCCTAAGATCACTTCTTTTTGCCCAGAGTTTACAAAAGTTCTAATCTTTTCTGTTATATGAAGCTGAAAACCATGGCGGGTACATTAGATGTTCTGTATTTACTCATCCTTTGAGGTCACTATAAAATATATTTTAATACTTTTGTTTGCTGAAATTTATGAAAGTCTAGCAAAGAACAAAGAAAAGTTGAATTGCAAGTTCCTCACTTAATTTGAACAAAGCCTTTCCATTCTGGTTGCAATTAAGTCACATATTTTGAAATCAGAAAAATCGGCTTATACTAGTAATAAAAATGGGTGATAAAGCTCTACTCTGAAATTTAAAATCTTGGGTTCCATTGGTCTGAATGGTCATTTAGAAACCATTCACCAAACACATACTGTGTTAATCTATTTAATGAAAGTAGACCCATTATATAAAATGAAAAAAATGTTAAAACCATGATGAGTTGCATGGGACAATACAGACTTTATTTAGTGTGTGTGTGTGTGTGTGTGTGTGTGTGTGTGTGTGTGTGAATTCATTTACTGTGAGAATAATACTCTGGACATACTCTTCCATCAACTCCTTAATGCTAATACTCAAAAACCTCTGCATGGGCAGTCTCTTGTATCTGTTCCCTTATTATAAAACTGACTTTTTCCCCTGATGAAGGTGTGTTGGCACTCCCAGGATAATGTTAGGGAAGGAGTTCTGGAAGCTAGTACTGTGCTTACATAGGAAATCTTTCTTTATATCTGACCCGCCAGAAGGCTGCACTTAAAGAACGTCTGCATAGTCTGAAATCTCATCACAGGTGACATCATCACAACTCCCAGTTACTGTTTTCTGCAGATAGAAATGGACCAGAGCTGTGGAGTGAAATCCTGGCTGGCATAACGACTGTAGAAAATGCCACGAGAAGCATATGTCTCCAAGCTTGTGTCTCATCAAGGGCTTAAAAAGGCACGGTAAACATAGAACATTCAATCAACTCAGGGGAAGTGTCAGTTCATCATCTTGCTTTTCGTGGACCAACGTGGTGAACAGAATCCAAATTGGGGTCTTTTGAAAGCATGTTCTTAGATCTGATTGTACTGTCAATCATGACTCTAAAGTTATTAAGTTTGATGGGGGGAAAAACAGTGAAATAAATCATACCAACAAAAAGGATGAAAAAGATCAGAAAAGTACCCTGCCACGGTGATGGTTTCACTCTTTGAAGTGGAGACTCATTTCAAAATTTTCAATGCTGCCTGGTCTGCAGAAATAAAAATTCTATGATTTTTTAAATGGTAATGAGCACGTTATAATTGTGGTTCAGAAGTGAAAAATCTATGAAATTAGTTACTTGGCTGGTGCAAAGAGTTCTTTAATAAACTTTTAAAACCATAATTGGAGGTCTGAGAAAAAAGACATAGATTTCTCTTTTAAAAATTTATGACCCTAAAAAAGGACAGGTCATAACATGATACAATTCTCACCCTTCTCTCTATTTGTCTTCAGTCAGACAAAAATTCATAGGCTAACTGTAGGGCACCTAAGATTATAAAATCTAGGACATACCTGTATTGCTGCTTTTATGGTTGAGGTCTAAAATGAGCCTCAAAATGCTCATGTGTTCAGAGATAGGGCTTTGAGACAGTGATTGGCTCATGAGCCCTCTAATTTCATGAATGAATTGACCCACTGATGGATTCATAATTTGATGGCTTTACTGAGTGATGGTAAAGATTTAAAAAGTGGGGCTTACTTGAAAGAATGGGTCATGGAAGCGTGACCTGGGGGATTCTGTCTTGTCCCCAGCCTCTTCCCTGGCTCTTGCTCTCTCATTCTCTGCTTCCTGGCTGCCACGAGGTGGCCATCTTTCCTCTACTTCATGCCCTTCTGCTATGATGTTTCTGCTTCACCACAGGAATAAAACTGTGCTATTTGGCCATGGATTGAAACCTCTGAAACCTTGTAACAAAAGGAACTTTCCTTCCTTTTAAATTATTTAAATCAGGTATTTTGTCACAGTGATGAAAAGCTGATGAACACAGCTACCTTATCAGGTCTGAAGTACAGGAATAAAGTTGGTTGGAGGAAACTTGAAAGTTATTACACCAGTTTTTAAAATGAATTTTCAGTGCTCTCTCAGGATAAAAATTATTCTGATAGATGCCAATAGACATATTTTGAAACAATTTATAAAATATCCTCCTTAACCATTTCTGCTTCAGGTACCTTCAGTCTCTTCTATTTCTTCTAAGATTGAGACTCAGTTTTACTAAAGTAAGTGGCCAGATTGAATGTTTGAACCAGATTAATCTAGATCTAAGAAAAGTGACCAAGAGTCTTTGGAGTGTAGCCCATCACATACCACTGTACACAGGAGATCCTATTTTTTCCTAAGGCATCTATAATGATTTTACTGTTGAAGGTTAGAAGGACACGTCTCCCAAAAAGTGAGACTTTTCTGTATATTAGAAAACTCACTTTTATCTTTCCTTACAGACATTCTCTAGAGCTTTGTCTGCTCAGACACATTTCCACCAAGGAGAAGTGAATAGTATAAACTGGATCTAGCAAAAAAAGTTGTACTTTGGAAGGAATAAAAAATGTATGCCACTTTAGTTCTTTTATCAATAGGCTCTTCAAAGTGTTGCTTAACCAATTCTGTAAACTTTTAATGTAATTAAACATTGCACTCAACAAACTGCCAATACTGGCAGAATATTTGAATAAAATCATTATTGTTGCTACTTAAATCAACTCCAAGATTTATTGAGTCCTTTCTCTAGGTACTAGTTTTACTGTAAAGCCTTTTTTTAATTACAAACTCAATGTGTATGTAAAAAATATCAGCAGTGAGTCAGCCTAGGATCCATTTCCTTTTTTTTTTCTGGAAAGAACTATTGAATTTTCCTTTGGGAAATTCTCTACCTTCATGGTGGGCAGGCTGGTGAGAGAGGCCATCAAGGGGCCCTTCCTTGGCTGGCCTGGGGAAATCAAGTTGGGCTACTCTGTTCCTGGCTCCTAGAAACATGAATGATGAGTAATTTGACATAATTTGAGCTGAGCCCACTAGCTTCAAAGGAAGGATTGCAAAGATCCCAGTCACAATTCCTGACACTCAAATTTTCAGAGTTGCCCTGATCCCTTTCCGTATTTCCTCTGATTTGCTCAGCTCTGTTGACTGGGGATTCTCTAGCAATAATGTACATGAAAACCACACTGAGAGATTATCAAAATGAAATTATTAGGAACCATCTTTGAGATTTTCATTCTATAGATCTGGACTAGTTCCTAGGGATTTGCCTTTTATTTATTTATTTTTTCAAACAGCCTTAGAAATTTTAACTCTGGTGCTTTTGAAACATAAAATGAGAAACACTGCTACAAATCTCCAGTGAACTTCACATTTTACATCAAAAAGAAGTGATTTCCATCATGTACCACTAAATAACTTTATCTACCCTCTAGAAAGCCTTGGAGAATAATTATTAATATAAGGGCATGTAACCTTGAGGGAGAGGTCAAGGGAAAGATTGCAGATCTTTCTAGTAGACACTTTGAAAACTCCACTTTTCTGACTTCCTACTGTCTCCTTTAAGAAGGACCTTTGAAGAGGAGGAAGAAACTTCTGCTCCTAAATGAGGATGTAACCACTAATCTCTGTAGAAAAAAGATTGAGTGATTCCTTTATTTATTTATTTGTTTATTTATTTTGGTATCAGGAATCAAACTCATGACTTTGTGTTTACTAGGCAAGCACTTAAACCACTGAGCTAAATCCCCGACCCGAGAGATTCCTTTAATAACTAGCACTTTGCTTTATTATCTATTTGCCCCATGAAAAATCACCCAACAGTGAAAAGACCACTGGGGAAGTCTCAGATTTGCTGACACTATTACAGAAAAAGAAAGAAAGAAAGAAAGAAAGAAAGAAAGAAAGAAAGAAAGAAAGAAAGAAGAAAGAAGAGGGAAAAAAAGAAAAAAAAGGAGAGGAGACAGAAACAGCAAGAAGTCCAGCCCTTGGTCACAGTGCCAAGAGAAACAGTCATGCCTTCCACTCTCTTTATTCAGGTTTGTTTGGAAATCTGAGTGGATCACATAAATTATTTATTTCCTTGGTAGTGGGAAGAAGAAGGGTGATATGTACATCACAAAAGTGCAAAGAAGAAAAAGCCCAATAACAACAAAAAAAATGAAGCTATTTCTGATGATTCAAACAGGAGAGAACTGGCTGTTATCTCAATGTAATACCAAGAAAGAGAACAAATGCAAGCATCCAGCTCAATGGGAAGCCGGTCTATTCAACAGAAAGGTCAACCAGCAGGCAATCAAAGGCTCCAAAACCAGCAACACAAAAGGCTGCTACCTGCCTGGGTTTAGACTTGGATGTGGGGCAGGGAAGGGGAAGGGAATTTGAATGAAAAGTCTTCTAAAGTTGAAGCTGCTTCTTGAATTATGTGGTCAAAATGCTAGGGCAACTTCTAATACATACAGCTGTTAACTCAAAGCTCTATACAAATACTCTTGTGTTGCTTTTATTTTTAAGTAGCTCCAATGAAGGAGACTTCAAAATATGGTTCATGTTTTTAAACGTATTCATGTACTTTGTAACCTCCATTTTTAAATAAAGTTAGTTTGTGGGTTTTAGTGAATTTATCATTCAGATTAGAACTAAGAACGCTTCTGCTCTTGAGTGGCTCCTTATTATGGATAAGTAGATTGTTTCTTTCCTTTTTTTTTGTATCGGGGATTGAACTCACAACCTTGGACTTGCCAGGCAGGTGCTTACACCACTAAGCTAAATTCCCGGCCCTATTTTTTTTTAATTTTATATTTTATTAATAATAAAAGACAAGGCAGAAGAGAATCCCCTATACTTGCTACATTGCCCACTGTAAAGAGATGCTTAGGTTGCTGACCAGAGGCCTGGCCAAATCTACAAAACAAAAGTTGGTTGATGTTCCTTGGTTGCTATCAATCCAGCCAGACCTCCGAAACCCCAGGTTGCTCACGGTGGGGGAGGGAAGGGGGAGTGTTGTCCCTGATTCCAAGCCTGCCACGCCAGTGCCACTTGGGCCAGGCAGGGGCCCCTCGCAGGGCCCTTCTCGTTCTCCTCCAAGGTCCTGGGCTCAGGACCCCAGAAGGCAATCCATATTGAGTCCTGATCGGTGCCTGCGATGCTCGGGCTGGGCGGGGGCCCCTTGTGGGGCCCTTCTCATTCTCCTCCAAGGTCCCCAGCCCTATTTTTTGAGACAGGGTTTCACTATGCAGTTCAGGCTGGCCTTGAACTCACTTTGTAGCCCAGGCTGGTCGCAAACTCACAACAATCCTCCTGCCTCAGCCTCCTGAGTGCTGGGATTAAGGGCAGATTGTTTCTTTCATTAAATATTTAAAAGACATGTAGGAGCTCTTGGGATGTAGCTTAGCCCTAGAGCAACTGCCTGCAACACTCCATACCCTGCACTAGGTTCCATCTCCAGCACTGCAAAAAATGAAATATTCAGGCTATAATCTATACAGTGAAAAAGACCAAGAGAGTAAATTGATTACATAGTTTCAATATCTAGCAACAAAATTTCTCTTATACTTTGTATATACCGACATGATCAAGAAACCTAACTTTATACAGTCACATAGCTTTAGGTATACGTGTGTGTTTGTTATTTATAACAAAAAAGACATAATGAATCTTACACATATGAAATGAAAATTTCATGCTATAATGGCAAATGTAAATAGAAGGGTGATTGTGGAAAAATAAGAATTTGATAGTGTTTCTTCAGCATTAGTTTTATATTTACTCAGTAAGTATTGTTGAGACTATTATCAGAGGCCAGGTATTCTTGTTGGGCAGCAGGGATGCTGCAACAACAATAACAACAACAACAAGTACAGCAGAAACAGAAACAGCCAATGCAGAGATGGGGGGCAGATAACTGAAGGAATAATTATGATAAGATGTAGCAAGTGCTCTTTAACAAGCAAAGACACATAACTAAGTCTGGGCAACAGCATCAGTTGAGGTGCAGGGGCCAAAGTGAGCCCAGAGTACAGGGGAATTGCATGATTTTCAGTGCCATTGGGACTTCAGTGTATAAAAGTGCTAGAAGTTAAGGCTGATGAGACTTACAGAGGCTTGAGCAAGAAGGGTCTTGTCTTGTGTTGGTCAGAGTGTGCTTACATTCTCAGAAAATGCAAATCAACTGAGGGTTTTAAGTAGAGGCCTAATGTGATTGCATTTCAGAAAAATAATGTCAGCTGGAATATGGGGAAGGGATTGCTGGAGAGTGAAGACTACGATAAGAACACATGGTAATTGCAGAGGGAAATAGCAAGGGCCTGCACCAGGGTTCACTAGTGTTGAAACAGATGGGATGGAGAGACGAGAATGGATCCCAGAGCTCTGTCCTACCTTGATCAAATCTGAAGGTAAAGGGAATGATGATGATTAAGTTTGTGGCTTGGAAAAGTGGGAACACAACAATGCCATTTAACCAAGCTAGTAAAGTGTCAGTGGGCACAGATAGTGGTAGCAGAAGTGGGAAGCAGGAGAATTAAGAGAGGTGAGTTCAGCCTGTGTGTGCTGTGCCTGTGAAATGTCCACACAGCTGTCCGGGAACTTTTGGATGGTTACATGGGTCTGAAACTTGGGACATCAGACTTCAGTATATAG
>RJWM01036866.1:0-17857 GCA_004363535.1 Dasyprocta punctata
TTTGCAGGGGTAACAGTTCATTGTGGGCAGCAGGCAGCAAAATGAGCAAATGACCCTTAACAATGCCTTTCCATTCCTTTTCTACTCCATCTAGGCTGCTGGGTTTAGGGTAGTGCCAAACCAATCAGTGAACTGATCACACACTCTTAATCTCAGCATCACACACTCTAGATTCAGTCACATCTAAAAAGCTTGCTGACTTCATGAGGTTTTGGGGAGACATTTCTATACAAACCATAACACAAGCTAATAAACCACTCTTCCTTTTACTTGTAGGTGTATTTTGTACCAAAGAGCCAAAAGTGGTTAAGACAGATTTTGGTACTGGAAAGAAGGGTTTCTGCTGTGAATATACCTGGTCATGTGATTCACAAGATTTCAGAACTGGCTTGTGGGAGGAGTTTGCAAAGGTTTGAAGATGCTGGTTAGAAAAATCACAGAATGCTTTAAGCCAAAGTTAATGGCAGAGTTCTTGAAATGCTCACCCTATGTCACTGTATGTGGGAAGTGTTTGTCTTTTACCTTTGCTGAGACTTATAGCTAAGAGATTGTCTTGAGTCTCAGAGGAGACTTTACATATGGACTTTTCAGCAATGCTGGAACTATTGAGCCCTTGGTAAGCCTTAGACAAGACTAAATACATTTTGCATAGAGATGCATGTGAATGTCCCCCAAATACTACTGCTCTCATATGTGGCCTTTGGAAGGTGATTGATAGGGCCAAAATTCTGGGTTTGCAAATAGGAGGCATAATCTGTTGCAAAGAAGAGATCACTATGGACATGACATGGAAAGGTACCACTCTCTCTCTCTGGATCCTCCCCTCCCTCTCTGATTCCTTTCTATCATGCTATCAGCAGCTTTCTTCCACATGCGTCCTTCTACCATGATGAAACCATTAGCTAAAATAAACCTCTCTTCTTTTACTGTTGGTATCAGGTATTTTGTCCCAGGGACAAAAAAGTGATCTAAAATTAGTGGGACTTATCAAACTGGAAAGAGAGAGAGAGAGAGAGAGAGAGAGAGAGAGATTTTCACTTTGAATCCATGTTTTTCTAATCATGGAGATCTAGTATTTCTACTACAACAACTCTGTAATGGCCTAGGTTACCATTTCTTAGTACAAATAGCATCCTTTGAGCTCAGATGCCTTACAGAAAAAAAAAGCTTGTCTTTTCTTTCACCATCATATGTGAACTAATTTAAGAAGAGTTGAATAAAGATGACATTGGGAGAGTGCATCAGATCTCCCTCCAACTTGTTCATATTTTGGTCTCTTAAAAGCCTCATTTTTCCATTTAGTAGCCTTTGCCCACACACTATCCCAAGATTGATAATGTTTATTATGTATTGAATGAACTAATTCATTAATCTAGTTACTTGCCTGCCCTACCAACCTATAAATCCATCATCATAATGAGCAGGATTAAAAACAAAACAGGACCTCAGAAGGAGAACAAAAATAAGCAGACACTACAAGAATGTCTGAACAGAGACAAAACTCCATAAAAAAAATGTTTCCTGCAGATTACATCTTTAAGAGGATTACCTCTGGAGGGATGCTGGTGACTTTTTCAACAGTAAGCACTTGTGGGGCAGTTTGGGTTCACCTCTTAGCCTTTAGTTTTATTAGGAGCTTAGCACCCTGGGTAGAGAACTCGCTAGGCTGGTAGTCACCTGACTAAAGAGCTTTAATATAATGAAATGGATGCAGACAGGTACAACCTTGATTATATATAGTCCAATCTCTTTTCTTGGTGTTGCATACTATAGATTTTCCTAATCCTTTTTAAATTGTATTTGCATATTCAAGAACTTTATTTCATTTGAGTTGTCAAATCTATTGGCACAAAGATAGTCATGATAATCTCTTGTTATTCATTTAATGTCTGAGGATGACAGTAATATTATTGTCATTCTTGTCAGGGGTATTCTAGAGGCTTTCTAGAAGTATATCAATTTCACATCTCTAAAAAGCTCAACTTTATCACATTGATTTTTCCCTATTGTTTTCCAGATTCTATTATTTTTGTTCTCATCTTTACTAGTTTCTTTTACTACTTACTTTGAATTTGGTTAGTTCTCATCCCATTGCCTCTAAGGTTGTGCTATGATTTAGATCTACAATATTCCCCCCCTACACACAATTTCATATGTTTGGAGGGTGATTGGATCATGAGCAATGCTATATTCATCAGGGGACTCATGCGTTCATGAGTCCGGTAATTGAGTGTGCTCTTGTTAGAAGGTGGGGGCCTGGTTGGAGGTGGGTCACTGGGAGTATCCCTGGCTTCACCTTTTTTTCTTCTTCTTGGTGGCCATGCATTGAACACTGTCCTTTGCCATTACTTCCATCGTGGCATTTCTGTCTTGGAGCTAGGTGACTCTGAATTGAAACTGAATCAAAATAAATCCCTCTCCTCCTTTAAACTTTGAGTACTGAGTATTTTATCCCAGTCATAGGAAATTGCTTAAAATAGGTGGGAAAGTGGACTTCCATTGACTTTCAACCTGCCTTCTTTTTACTGATTAAACTTAAGTTCAACTAAATTTGGGGCACAGAGTAAACTCTCCATGATTTTAATATTTTTTAAACTTGTGTGTATTGTGTGCCATGACCCACACACCTCCTGAGGTTCTTGGGGTGAAGGACTGTGAGAGGATGAGAAAAATAAAGAGAGAATGCTGGGGTCAGGTGGAGCACTTTTCCTCCTGATGGGAGGAAAGGTACTGCTCAATCAATGCTGCATGTTTTTATATACCAGGAAGGATGATGTCAATTTCAGCCCCTAGCAACCCAGACTTGGATTGTTTAGGAGCCTCATTTTTTACTGGGCTGTAGAAACTTTTTCACGTGGTTGACCCATGTGCTCGATCCATGTGCTCTTTGTTACTTTGCTAAGGTCATATCTGGGTCATTTTACAGCTTCAACGGCCCCCAACATATGTGTGTGTGTGTGTGTGTGTGTGTACAGAGAGTGAATTTAGGACCTTCACATGCTACATCCAGCAACCCTGTTTTGCTTTTCTATTTTGACACAGGGTCTAACTGAGTTGCCCAAGGTGGGCTCAAACATTTTATCTTCTTGCTTCAGGGTCCTAGGATTAAATAGGGACACCATTATGCTCAGTTAAACTTATCCTCACTCTCTTTAGTTCTTTCTTTCTAAATCCCCCTCCCTTTGTCTGTCTGTCTGTCTGTCTGTCTATCTGTCTTACTCATTTTCTTGGTTAATGTTTCATGAACATTTAAAAATATTGTTTATAATATCAGCTAAGTGGATTATTTTAGTTGTTACTAGCCAAAATCTTTTTCATATAATATTTCTCTTTCTCACCTAAGAATTCTAAAAGAATAATGTAGATTCTGGGTGCAAAAATTAAACAAAATTTGTTTCTTAAATTCTGTATGATGAAAAACCTTTTTGTCAAAAATAATGCCTTACAGAATGTATTTATAACAAAAACGGATACATGTTGATGAAGGAGACAAGAAATAAACTGATTATGGAGGCTGCATAATGAGATTTTAAAGAGGTTCTTAGTTATTTACTGTTTTTGAAAAGTTTTATAATAAAAGGCTATAAAAGTTGGCTGATGAGACATTTACACGTCTCCGTTTTCCTGTATTTTAAAACGATTATTGATTTGAACATCTATCTCCTCTTAAAAATGTTACAGAACTTAATATCTTAGCATTGCATTCTTTAATGATAAAGCTTCCTGCTTTTTTCTATGATTTGTCTTTGTTCTTCACACCCATAGCATCACACATAAATGTATGATAGTTTTTATGTATTTAAAATTTCCTTTATCCTAACAAAATTAACCTGAATTAGATAACTGTATTTGGGCCAAATACAAATATGTTGCTTTCCTGTTACTCTGCTTATACTACATTACTGAATATTTCTGAATATCTTTTTAAACTGTCTAAAAACACTCAATTTCTCTATTTTGTTTAGTGGTGCATCCCTTTGGCACAGAAGATTTGTGTTTGACCTTGGGTTACTGCAAAGGCCTTGTGACAAATCTTGTGAATACTCACGTACAAAAGAGACACAAAAGACCCAGGTAAGACAGTTTACGATGCTATGGTGTGTTCCGGGCAATGCTATCAGAGTCATCACTCTTGAGCAAGCTGTTTTCAAGAGTAAGGATCCTATGACTATTGTAGAAGTCAGCTGGAATATGACAAAAGATTTCCAATTAGAAAGCGATCTGGATTTTTTTAAACCAGAAAAAGCAGTGTGTTTTGACCTCCAGAACTGGTCACTGACCCAAAGTAAAAGTTCTTAGGAAGCTAGTAGTCAACTGACCAAGCTCATGTGGTAGGTTAATATTAATTTTCAGACAGCACACAAAAACTGATTTATTAATCAGACCTCTCATCCCTCAAAATTAAAAAAGGTCTGTTTCACTCCAAGCCAAAAACTATGTAGCAGCAAAATAGCAGTGTTTGTTTTATATGTGGTTTTCCATAAAATGAATATAAAAGTCTCCTCAGGAGGCAGCACACAGGGAGAGTTGTTTATATGCACACATTGGAATAAAGCTGAGTTGACAGCCACAGTTCTTCTATTTAATATTCATGTAGGTATGGACCCGTTATGAAACTTCCACATTTGAGCTGAAAAATGGGAATAAGTCTAACTGTCTCAGTGGGGATATTGTTAAGATTAAATGAACTAATCCAGGAAAAATATTTAATTTTGTGTCTGATTCATAGTGACAACAGTATTAGATATTTCATTACTACAAATATGTGGCCTCTAAAGGGAGCACAGAGGTCAAAAGCGCAGCTCAAAAACTAGCCTTCCTTGGTCCAAACACCATCTCAACACATTTTTGCTGTTCTCTTCCTGCACCTGTGAGATACAGCACCTATGTCATAAGATTCATATGAACTTTAAATGACTAAATATTTCTGAAACATTCCAGACAGTCTCTGGCATACAGAAAACACTATACAAATGTTTGCTTCATAAAATACATAGCATACATCAATTTATGCTGCTGCCACAGCAATTTTATTCAAACGACTTTGAACTAGAAATCTAAATTTTTCAGCTTTATTGAAGTATGATTGAAAGTTGTGTAATTTAAGGTGTATGACATTAATTTTATATGTCTAAGTATTGTGATAATAACACAAAATAGTGTTACTCAACACTGATAATAACACAGAACAGTGTTACTCAACACTTAGGAAGAACAGATTACCAATACATAAAACAGCATTCACAATATTGAGTGAAGGACTTTTGGGAGAGAGTGGTACCTATTAGATGAACTCATTTATATAGTGTTCAAAACCAAACAAATTCAATTTTTGCTAATAGAAATTAAAACAGTGGTTGTCTTCTGGAGGAGTACTGATAGGGGTGAGTTATAAGATTATATTCTGTGGTTTGGAAACTGTTCAATTCTGGTTTCAATGCAATTATGTGCATTTTCATGAAACAATACATTTAAGATTCATGTACTTTATATACACATTATACTTCAATTTTAAAAAGCTAATTTAATTATTCATATCCCTCCTATTTTACTCCAGTAGAATCTTTTCTTCTGTAACTCCACCAAGTTCTTTATCCATTTGTTCATCCAGTTATTCATACCATTTGAGAGTGCAGATGTAGGATTCAAACTGACTTGGGTTCAAATAAAACCACATCCTTACTCTCCCAAATTTCCATTTCCTGATCTCTTGAATAATAACTTTGCTAATCTTCAGGGTTTTTTGGAGGGTTCACTGAGGCAATATAAGTAAAGTACTTCACACAATTCTTTTTAGTTTGTGAGTCAACAATAAAGATCAGGATTATATTTTTATAAATGTTTTTGTACAAGAAAACTGCTCAACACATTATTAGGCATCATGGAATTGACTAAGGTACATAATAAAACGATTCTTCCTTCTAAGAGAAGATTTAAGCAGCACAAACACAACCATTAAAGAATACAAAATATATTCACTGTAGACCCACACCCCTAAATCAGACAAAATTTGAGAGGTCAAGAGCCAAAACTGAATTGGCCAGATCTACTTTCAAATTTCGTATTTCAAAGAATGTCACAAATGCAGTGTGCTTTTCATACATTTTCCAATAGCATGCATTTTAAAATTTCAAAAAAGACGTAAATAATAGATGTATTGTGTTTATTACATGAGACATTTCATATTTCCCTAATTAAATCGATGAATTTAAACATACAATCTTATTATTATGTTCTATTATTTTTATTACCAATACTGTAATTAGGCCTAATGATAGAAGAAGAAAGTAAGTACAGGTACCCAGTGTGTACTTACTACATTGTGTTATTAAAATTGTATTAATATTCCGATTTCCACAAGACCTGATTACTGAAGTTATGCCACAAACATTCAATGTTGAAATTGTACTAATTATAAAACCTCTGTCCAATATTTTCTTTTAAAATTTTTAAGTGATTAAAGGCACACGTATTTGTTGTGTCAATATGATGTTTTCATATATGTGTATATATATGGAATGGCTAACACATGCTAATTTCTAAAGCTTTCAGTCACTCTTTAGTCTTGTGCTGCCACATTATTCTTCAGATCTTAGTAATATAAAAATCAATTTTTAGCAGTTTGAGCCTTTAATTATTACATTTGACATAATTTTAGATGTGCACACAATTGTAAAAATAATACAGGGAGATACTGTGCACTCTTTAGCTCATTTTGCTTATGGTACCTTTATGCAAAATTGCAACACAATATTACAAAAAAGATATTGACATTAAACCGCTTTACTGCTTTAACTCTGCTTTCCCATTTTACTTGTGCTTGCTCATTTGTGGGTGTCTTCAGCTCTCCATCAATGTGTTCACCACTACTGTCCAGATACAGGACCTCTAACCATAGTGAACCCTTACACAGGCCTTTTATGTCAGAATACACCTTGTCCTGTCTCCTTACCTCTGACTTCGTGGAAGTGAATAATCTGTTCTTCATTCTACAGTTTTGGCAATTGCAAAATGTTACATAAATGAAACTTAGAATATGTAACATTTTGGGACTGTCATTTTCACTCAGCATAATTACCTGGGTGTTCATTCAATTTGGAGCACGCATAAGCAGTTTCTTTCTTTTCACTATAGAGCAGTTTGTTTCCACTTTGTTCGTCCATTCACCTATTGAAGGACATCTAGGTTTTCCCAGTCTTTGGTTATAACACCAAAATTCTTTTAAATGTCCACATACACGTTAAGTATGTATGATTTCATTTTTCTGGGAGAAATGCCTAAGAATATAATTGCTGAATTAAATGGTAATTTTGAATATTTAGATTTTAAATAAATTGGCAGACTGTGTTTTAGAGTGATTTATCCTAATAGCAATGTATGGATGATCCAGGTAATTACCTCCTCCCTAGAATTTTGCATTGTCACAAATTTTTAACATTTCTGATAAATATGCTCTTATATATCCTAAAAGAATATCATATGGCTTTAATCATGATGACAAATGACATTTAATACAGTTTTTGTAATCGTTTTTATATATTTTATCTGTATTTTGCTGTTTATATATTTTGAATATTAGCCCTTTAACAGATAAATCAGAAATTGGCTCAAAGATATTTTCACATTCTAGGCCTTTCTTTTAAACCCTGTGAAAATGGCCTTTTACAAAGCGGAAGTCTTTAATTTTGGTGAAATCTAATTTTATCAAAGTTTCATTCTATAGATCATATTGCATTAAATCTGAGATCTGAGAACAATGCCTAGTCTTAGGCTAAAATTTCTCTTCTAATTATTTTCCAAAACCTTTATAATTTCACCTCTTACACTCAGTGCATGAATCACCTTGTGTTATTTTCTGTCTAAATTGTGAGACTTAGGTTGTGGTTCATTGTTGCTTTATGTAATTTTTTTTTTGTCTTATGTATATCCAGTTTATACAGCACTGTCTGTTAAAAAGCTATTCTTGTTCCATTAAACTTTTTTACAACCTGCCAAAATCAAATTAAGAAGAATTGTGTGGGACTATTTTTGGACTCTTTACACTGTTCCAATGGTCTACTTATATATTACTCTTAATACTGCATTGGCACAAGTATTGTACGACAGGTAAACTTTAACACTGGAAAAAGTGATTCCCATCCTCATGCTACCTTCCTTTTCCTTTCCCTTTCCCCTCTCTTCCTTTCCCTTCCCCTTCTTCCCTTTTCTGTCTCTGTCTCTGTCTCTATCTCTCTCTGTCTCTCTCTCACTCCTAGCCTAGCCAAATGCTGTCAGATTTGTGCTTTGTTTTGTCTTGTCTTGTCTTTAGTATAACCCAGTGATTTGTAATTGTATGCTTGTTATTTTATCTATCACGTAGACATTAGTCTGTTACATAAAGTACCCGGGATAGCCGGGAGTGTCGGTGCACACTTGTAATCCCAGCACCTGGGAGGCTGAGGCAGGAGGATGACTATGAGTTTGAGGCCAGCGTGGGCTACAAAGTGAGGTCAAGGCCAGCGTGAACTGCATAGTGAAACCCTGTCTGAAAAAAAGATGAGAGAGAGAGGGAGGGAGATTGAGATTGAGATTCGGGGCTCTCTCATAGGGGACACCTACACTTTTTTGTGGGCTTTTGTGTCTCTACTGTCTAGTTAGAGCTTTTGCAGTTCTACTACAGGATCATGTTGACTCACTCGGCACTGCTAGGGGCCTGCTTTCCCACACATGTTGCTTGATGAAGGCTGAAGAGATGTCTCAAGGCTTAGGCTGACAAGTCTTTCTTCCAGGAAGGAAGTTTTTGGCACCATGGGATCAAATGGCAAGAAGTCTGTTGTGGTGGGAGTCCCTTCCACATAAGTCGCATTTGGGGATGCCAAGCATCCACATCTGGCAAACAAAGATAAAACAACCAAACAACCAAACCAAACCTTTCCACACTGAACTGGCTGTTGTGAGAACTTCCCTTTTGCTGTTGATGCCCGGTACTCCAGTATGCCTTGGCAGAGGAAGGGAGTCTCAGAGAAAGCTTTTTCTGTCTACTGTTGATACCAGGTCCCTCAGTTGATCTCCCAGTTGATTGCTCAGTGTGCAATGCCCATGGGCTGCTGTCAGCATGGAAAAAGAATGAGCCAAGGTGGGCTGCCTTCTGTTTCTTGATGGGGTTGGGAAATTCCTGGGTCAACTTCTTCTGTTAAATGTGGGGATTATAAACTTTCTTGCCATTAGGTGGTTCTGCCAGTTCTGGAACACCAAATTCTGGCCGTCCTCTTACTTCCTTTCAGTATTTTCCTTTGGTGGTTTCATTATTCTCAGAGTTTGTAGCTGTGCATACTGGGGAAGAGCACAGATAAATGGGTGATGGAATCTTCTCCAGGCTAAAAACTGTAAATTAATTTTGGATATACAAATTTGATTAAAAAATATATAAAGTCAACAGTTAATTTCAAAATTTAACCACATTTCCTCTTACCAATCTAATAGAAATATCGAATACTTACAATCCACATACAGCTCAATAAATTTTAGCAGGGGCCACGGTCCATAATATTAACCATGATCTGTCCTTCACAAACATTTACAGTTCACTTATTTTATCACTAATTTATTCATTTGTTCTGATGTACCAGACAAGTGTAATAATACTATCTAATGGGAAAGGACCACAAAAGTTTCCAGTTCTCTCATTTATTACTTCAGTAATTAAAGATTTATATTATAATTAGTAACATAGCACTATGGTAGACAGTTGTGCACAAATTCAATTAAGATGTATTCTCTATCATTTTAAAGTTAGAATTTAACAAATAAAGACTAAGAAGAATAGCAAAATACATTCTCATTAAGTAGGATGTAGAATTTATTTTGATTGCACACCTATTTTTAAAGCACTGTGTACTTAGGCAAAGATGTATTTTTAAAGAGACATCCACACACATTCATAGTCAAACATCACACAATACATAATAATGGTAAAACCACAAATTATATAAAGCAAATAAAATTGTGTTGGTTTAGTATTATAATATTTTGCTAATTGAAGTCAATGAGATTTTAACATTGATGCTGCATGAAGTTTAATAATCAGCAATTCCAGATAAAATGAGATGAAAATAAAATAGAAAGAGTTAATAGACAATATTGCATACAAAATGCATTCAAACTGATAGGTTACTTTTGTAATAATTCAGACTGTTTATTAATTTCTTAAATTCCTTCAAGTAAGTAAATCAAGAGAAAGAGATTTTTTTAATGAAGGCCATACAACTACTAGGAAGAAGTTAATTATTTATATCCCTTGCCTAATGTAAACCACCAAAATGACTACTAATTATCCTAGCTTATAAAGTTTTATATTATCAAGAGATTGAGAAAGTTGTGCTTCTCATTAAAGGAAAAAAATAGAGTAAAAAATTTCTGATTGTTTATTAATTCCAAGGCCAGTTATTTAACTTCAATTACTCTATTTATAAGAATCAATAAAAAAGTTGTATTTCAGGGAGAGGACTCAAGATGAGCTGATGATAGATGCAATACTAAGCAATCTTATATTGATCATGTACAAATGAAAAATGGCTTTATTTTCAAGATTTACAATGAAGAATATTAATAACACTTTTCAGTTCTAAAATGCATATATCTAACAATGATGTTTTAGGATTAAACAGTGGTGCTTAATGGTTTTGCTTTGGTACAGTTCACAAACTACTTTCACACACTGAGATGTTTCACAGGAAATTAAGGCATAAAAAAAGACTTAACAAAAGCCACAATGAACCCACACCGGAGCACTTATAGATTTAGTCTTTCCATTACTTCATACTGTTTCTGAGGGCAGTTACTTACATTTTTAGAAATAAACATAAGTGTTTGAATATACCAGGGAAAATGTATTCAGATCATTAACTGTTTAAAATTCTTGAAATCTTTTGAAATTCCTTCAACAATGGTTACATTTAGTAATCTGTTTTAAGTGACAGAAATATGAATTGGATATTAAATCATTTGACTTTCTTACTGAGGCAAGTGACTGTGGCTAACTGCACAGGGGTAACACCAAGCATGGTGACCCTCTTCCTCACACAAATAGCTGCTGGAAGGCAGATGGAGTTGCCAGTTGTGCCAGGCGCAGGTGATTACTGCCCAGCCTGCAGGCCACCAGGTTGTTTTTCTCCCCACCAGAAAACTGTCCATTAGCTTTCCCAAAAGCCAAAAGCAGAAGGAGAGGAATTTGTGGAGTTGCTAGTCCATATGGCTGGTAGTGAGTTAATCTATGTCTGAGCAGCAGGTAGCAAGAGCCAGTCTGTCTGTTGGGGCTGTTAGTAACCCAGGGGCAGATCAGGGAACAGCAGGGAAGGGGATCAACTCAGGCTGCAAATACAGTCAGGAATGTGGCAGGAAATTATTTCCGAAAACACACTTTGCAGCAGAAGGGTGACCATCAGATGCTAGATGATAATCTATCTGCAGTTCACTTGGGTAATTATACAGAGCTGGCCATGTAGGCGTAAATTAAGCTCTAAGATAGAGTTATTGGGAGATTTTCTTAAGATAATATCTTGCATTAAAGTAATTATTTCAAATGTCTCTTAATACATACGGGTGGGGATATTTTAAAATTATGAAAAAAGAGAAATTGTTCTAGATTACTTATACTAGAAAATGATACAGACCTATTAAAAAAACAGGAATGTAAATATGAGTAATCTTGTACATAAAAAGAGAAACTAGGGGCTAGACAATTGTTCCTTCAGTCAGAAAAATAGAAATAATAAAATGAGAAACAATTTAAGAACTAGCTGAAAACCAGAAAAATCTGAGGTTTTGGGAAAAACTGGGCACCAAAAATTGAATAAGGAACTATATAAACAGTAGAAATATTGAATGATGGTTATTAGTGTCTTTATTCTCTCTCTCTCTCTCACACTATCCATCTCTCTCTTTCTCCTCTATCCATATGTTTGAATGTAAAGTTTAACGTTAAGATCTGGCATATTCTGTTTCACAGAATTAAAACTAAAGCAATCACAAAAATAAACTAGACCACGGAATCTGCGTACATGTAGACTTTTTGTTTCTTAACCATGAAAATAAATCAACTGATTTTTCTAAACTTATACAAACATAGCATTGTTATAATTCTTTAAATATTGAAGGTAAAGGTCAAAAAAGATGAAAAGATCAAAGAGTACTTAAGTCTGAATTAAAATGATCACCATCCAAGAAAAGACCTATTTCTGCTAGATGATTTAAAAGTTTGGTATAATACTTCAAGTTATCTTCCCAAATCCCTGTTTCAAAGGATGCTTTCAGAAAAAACAGTCATATCTGGAACATGGATCTCAAGACACAGAAGATGAATATTTTCTTTTAGAGACAGAATTAATTGAGCACTTAATATCTAATGATATAATGGTCTCAAAAAAATTTTGCAAGATACAGAGATTTTTGGTGATTGAAGGAAAGGTCAGCAACAACAAAAATCTAAGGATTGAGGGTAATATTTTTTAAAGTGTTAGTAATATTTAAGGTAGCTTCGGTTACCTAAGTTTCAGAGAAAATATTAGTGTTATTATGTTGAAGGAGCTTATGCTTTTTTAAATGTGAGGAACTTTTATTTTTATTTGTAGATATATGTACATATTTTTAGATATATGTAGATATATGTACATATTTTCAGCAGTACTGGGGATTTAAGCTCAGAGTAATATTGCCAGCCCTTTTTAATAACTTTTATCTTGAGACCATCTAGCCAAGTTGCCCAGGCTGATCTTGAATTTGTGATACTCATGCTTAAGAATTCCAAATAGCTAGGACTCAGGTGTGCATCACCATACCTGGTTATCACCAGTTTCTATTTAATTCTGCATTGTCTAGAAACATGGTTAACATTAGTCACAAACACAAACATATCTGTAATGATTTATAGTGTAGTACACAGCAAATTCACATTCAATGTTCTATTTTACTGCTGAAGTAACCATTTTCCTTAAATTACGATAAATATAGTAGAACATTTAACAAGAAAGAACAGAAGTTCTGTAATTGAAAATTTAAAAATTGATGTTGCTAATTTGGTAATATATTTGAAATACATGTATTATCATTTTTAAAATTACATTTTAAATTTACCATCAAAGTAATACATAGACATGATTAAAAAATACTCTACCCTGCCCCATACCCACCACTAATTCCTAAAGGCAATGACATTCAGCTCATTGTGTTTATTCTATCATTTATATTTTTAAATAAACTGCAAGCAAAACTTCTTCATTTATGAAAATATAATTGTCTATTGCCTTCCTGCCATGACCAAAACCTAACAATTTAAATTATTATTTTACCTTCATGTATTTCAACTACAGCTATATCACTGTTTTTATTTTTATTTTTTGGCTATCAGAGCAAGAGAGATATAAATTAACACATTAAGTATATATGTGACCATTAATCAACTTTGTGAGTCTTTTGGGTAAACTTTCTGCATGAATCTTCCAACTACAGTCTCCTTCTTTTCTTGACAGTGGGATTTTTTTGCACACAGTATTTATTCTTTTATATCTATCTATGACACCTTATTAAAAACCCTTGAATTAAATGTGTTTTGAAATTCAAAACTTTTTCAATACAAGGAAGTATTACTGTAGAGATACTGTGTACAATTTGTATATAGTTTGTAAGATCCCTTTCAGGTATGCACCAAATCTTCTAATTAAAACCATTTATTACATTTATAGCCAACAAAACATACGTGTGTCTACAACAGTTGTGATAACATAAATGACCTCATGTTATTTTGGTGAGATTTCGTCACTAAGAGAATTAAGATTAGGTAAAAAATTTCAGCCAATTGTTTTTAGGCTGGGGAAATCTGCTTTTCAGAGATCTTAAAATAGGGGAATCATGGGTGAGAGATTGTGGGAATATACTAAAGAATAAATTTCTACTAAACTCCCAGCACAATGGTTCCTTACTTTGTCAATATGAATTGTGTTGGTCCAGTCCCCTCTCTATGAAGCTCAAGTGTCACTTCCTCTTCACTCCTGGAGGTTTTTCTGCCCAAAGACTACCTCTGAGCTTAGGTCTCTTCTGGTTTAACAACACTTATATCCTGTTCGACAATGTCAAGTATTGGGTCAATAACACCTATAACCTGCTCTGTGTTCAGTATGTTTTCTCTTCTATATCTCTGAGTTGGTATTTCCAAATGAAAAAGGAATCAAGAGATAAAGGGAGGGGTGGGAGAAGGAAAGGAAATGAAAAACGAATTCAGATTGTCACATGCGCATGCACCAACTCCCCACAAGGAATTTAATCATTATGTACTGCAAACATGTACACATAAAATGTAAACATTAGAAAAGATTTTAAAAAACCATTGCCTTAAAAAATAAAATCAAAGTGGTATATCAATAATCTGCTGATATTATTTTCTATGAATATGGGTCATATATACCCAGTGATTGTATCAGTTTTACTACTAGTTTTAATTCTACTTTGTTTCTCTGCATTATTTCAGGAAATGTGTCTTTCACTTCATCGAAATTTCCACCCAAATATATTTCCTGTCAGAGCCTTATGAATAATGGAACTCTCAAATTCTGCATTAAAAAGCGATCACCAACATGCTGACCTTGCCTCTGTTCGAGTTAATGTTTTTACAGTTGCCTGCAACGATCTGTACTGTGCCTCCTCCTGCTTCTTCTCTTCCAAAGTTTGTCATAACATTTATTAACGACCCTTATCTCTTCCATTTACAGTGAAAATATCAATACAAAAGTGTAAATATAACATAATTTAAATGTAATCTTGGGAAGGAAAGTAAATTTATTTTGCTAATTTAACATTTGTCCATATGAATTTAAAACAGGAAAAATTCCAAACAATAACCATGAAATATCACTTTACCCAGCAAGTATATACTAATGTATATACTCCCCCCAAAATAGTTTGATTTTATTGGCAAATTTAATGCAGAATGTAGAAATCAGAGAATGAAAATTCTGACATACTTTGAGAATACAAGTGAAAACCACTTCTTGTTTTCCTGATTAAAAACATTTAAATTTGAACCTAACTACAGTTACTAAGAACTGTGATTATGTATTTTTGAGACAGTAGTAAGAAAGAACAGATGATTAAGAAGCATAGCTATGAAATATAGGGGACAGAAATTTAGCTCAGTGGTGCAGTGCCTCCCTAGCAAGCATGAGACTTTGTGATTCCCAATACCTTGTTCCCCCCAAAATTATAAAATATATTTCATGAAAGTGAATATTTTCATATCTATATATTTTATCAAGTTATGTACCTTAAAATGATAGAATAAAATTTTTTCTAAAATGAATAAAATTTAAAAATGAATTCAGTAAATTATATTAGTAATTATTAATTCAAGGAAAGTTGGTCCTTGGTATATATTTCCATTAGTAATTAGAAGTAAATCTAGAACTTCTGAGTCCCAAATACATGGCCATCTTAACTGAAAGGAGTATAATATTGCAGAATATTCAGGAAATTTTATTTCAAGAGATACAATTAGTTGCTGTTGAAATGCCATTCATTTTCACCTGTTTTGACACTTTACTGTATTTTTGACCGGCTTTCAATTACCTGAATTTGTATTTATTATGTGAGGGTTTCTACATGAGTACTTTTGCTTATCCATGTGCTAATTCAGAAATGCTAAGGAACTAATTTCCAAGAGTAGTGCTCTAATGATGATTGATGAGATTTGTGCATAAATATTTCAGTTCTTGTTAAGGACCTAATATTTAGTGACTTCTCATGCCCTCCTCCCCCCAAATAATCCATATAAAAGTCTTAACTTTTGATATGATAGTGAAATAGAAATCTATGGAGTGTGGGTATTTGGGCCATTGAGGAGGTAATAAAAATTACACGAGGTTGGAAGAGTGGGATCAAAAGCAATCATTTTTAATTTAAAATGTATATTGTCCAAATAAATAATATGCCTGCCACATTTGTTAATCAATCTTCAGGAAGAAAACAGTAAAGAAATATGCAATATGATTAATGGCAGAAGCACTGAGAATGGTAGGATTTTTAAGGAATATATCGTTGAGTAAATTTTTATCAATAAAGTGCTTAAATTAGTTCTATCAAAAAATAGGTCACTGAAAGGAACCATTAAAGTCCCTTTAGTGTATCAACTGGTTATTTCCTTATAGTGTTAAGAAATGGGTCAGGTACAGGAAGTGGCCAGTACATCATGATTTAATCAAAAATCATCATTATTTCTTCTTTTAGCATTTCTAGACCTATTTCTTCTTAGTCTTCTGGAAGAAAGACTTCTTTATTTTCTTTTGCACTATCCTTTTTTCATATTATGTACCTCAGACTTAATACTTGCATTTTTCAGCTTGAGTGTTCAACTGAAATTTTTTTCTGTAAGATTCCAGGTACATTTTTTTTCATTAAATTTATTCAAGTCCCTCATAGTTACCTCAGTTACAGGGTTATTGGATAAAATGCCACTATTCAAAAGCAGCAAATAGAAGGTAGATTGCTTTGCTAGTTATTGACAGCAAGAACCTGTTGCCTGTGTCCAAGATTCAGAAACAATCTATTTTAGAGTTTATTAATTTCATTAAAGCCTTTCATACAAGCTCATATTAATTGTATCTTTAAGCTTCATTCCTCAGCTTCACAATGTTGAAGTTTCCTAATTGGAATCCGGACTGTAATTATGATTTACTTAGCTGGTATTTACAAAGTGTGTTGCCTCTTACAACACTTAAAGTAGAACCCTATGTCAAACGTTTTGAAAAAGAAGTATGAGGGGGACTGACCAGACATGGGAAGCTTTGTGACATACTTGTCACCTCTGAAAGTAAGGACATTTGTATTCCTGAGATGCTATCTGGGTGAATAAGTGATCCTTTTCTACTTTTGTTTTGTTTTATTTCAGAAGGAAAAGGTTATGAACTCAGTTACTAAACACTGGAAACTATTAAAAGTGTTCAAAACATAAAATCTTCTGGAAGAATATTCCATGTGTTTATACCGCAGAGTCATCTTAGCTGTTAAAGCTTTCAGGTGACTAAAATGTCATCAGGGACCCAAACTCAAGCATTTTAACTCGAGCTATGACTCACTTCACCATTCATTCCTCAAAGCACAAATGCTCTCGAAAGACTGTCACCATCATTGAAAAAGTGGAAGACATCAGAAATTCTGTGCTATAGATTTGACACATAGAAAAATCTCTGATTCCTTCTCCAAAATCATGTTGTCTAAAGTTTAGTTTAGATGAGAGAGTAAAATTTGTTTTAAAAATTCTATGCAGCAATTCAAAATATGAGCATATCTGATAGTGGGGTGTAAATATGTTTATCAAAGAAGGGCAGTAAGTTTAACCTGATTATTCTAACAGGTGCTTATTTAGTCTATTAAGCATTATGATATATGTAAAGAATATACGAGAGGCTTTTAGAATTATGAATTAAAAGACAGAAAGGAAATTTGAATAGGATTGAAGTACTATCTTTTATGTCCTTTATCTCTCTCTTCTAATAAAATATGAGATTAGTTGGGGATGAGAATCAAAAGCTTCTGCTAAAACAACATTTATTGAAAAATTCAAACTTGATATTCTTATCTGCTATTGTTGTCATTGATTGGAACTGCAAGTTACTGAGTCCAACTACAGACCAAACATTAGGCAAACCACATTATATCTTCTAATTTTAATGCTATCAACAGTTAAAAATCTAAAATATGGAGAGACTGAGTGACTTCCCCAAGGATATATTTTACAAGATAATGACTTATTGAAGTTTGAAGGAAGGCTATTTTAATTAAAGAATTTTTTAGTAGATTTCAAATTTCACAATAAAATTTCATACATTCAGTG
>RJWM01036867.1:0-17973 GCA_004363535.1 Dasyprocta punctata
AGGGCAAGAGAGAATGGAACAGGTGGAGGTCTGGAACTTTGACAGCTCAGCATTTGAGAAGGCGGCAGTAGGCTCAGTTGGAGAAGAGGAAGGGGATGGGGATGCATGGAGAAGGTAAAAAAGGGTGAAATGAATCAAACAACGCATCAATGAAAACAGAAGATATTCTTCCACGTGCACTTGAAAGCAGTAAATAATGTTCCGTTGATATTTGGAATGACATGTAAATTGTTCTTTTTTTTTTTTTAGCAAACTGGAAGAGGAGACAAGTCGGGTGGTGAATGCCTGATATCCCAGCACTTGGGAGCCTCAGAAGTACTTCTTTGATTTCAAGTCCAGTGTGAGATATAGAGTGGATTCGATACTAGTGTGCACTGTGTAACAAAACCCTATCTGAAGAAAAGGAAAAATAGCAGAAAGAATAGCAAAATAACAGACAAATGGTGAAATCTCTTATCCAATGCTGTAGTTTTCCTTCTTTCTGCCTTTTGCTTTCTTTGTTTCTTTCTTTTCTTTTGTTGTTTATTTTCTATCTTCTGAAACTCTTTCAGGTTTATATATGAACAAGGTTGTTACAGCCTCATGATGATCTGACACCTTCCTCCTGTAATGACTTGTACACCTAGAAAGAGATCTACTTTGCCTTTCATTAATATGACCATTTCACCTGCCCTCATCACTGTTAGCATCTGCAGCTTCAGCTTTGCATGTGCTTTCATATTCAATAGAATTCTCTGTGTTTCCATAAGTATAGAAATACCACAGTGTTAAGGAAACACAACAAATTATTGTTTTCTGGTTTTGTTTTTGTGTTTGTTTTGTTTCTGTTTTTTAGTACCAGGGATCAAACTCAGAACCTCACACTTGCCATGCAGCTGGTTGTGCTACTGAACTAAATTCCTGGCCCTAACATGAAATTATTCATGGCAAAAACAATGATCACAATTCTAGTAGATATTCATTTAATAACTGCATTATTCTGCCTTGACTAGGTTACTAATCGAATTGGTAGCTAAGTGAGGAATTGTACGTGGTATGTACATTTCCATATTCAGACTAAGAAATGGTCAAAGAAACTCCAACTAGATAAACTTTGCTTGATTTTCATACTTTCTACATTCAGTACTGTAAGATAAATCAGAACATAAAGCTACAGTTCTGATGGTACGGAAGAATCACAAAAAATGATAATACTGTATAAACAGGTTGTACTTTACATAAAAAAGACATTTGTGCATTATAAATGCGGTATACAGAGTTATATGGAAAAGAAGCCAGTTGTAAGTCCCAGGGATTGCTCTTAAGTCTGAACACTTCACCTCAGCACAGGTTCAGCTAATCCTTATATGGATAGGTCATCACATGTGGACTATCTGTGGTAGACACTTACATGGGTAGGTAGGTATTTGAAGAGAAATGGGTTATTTATGTAGCACTGAAGAAATTCTCAGTGATGCGTATTAATCACAAAGTGGAAAATAGAAACTATTGCAGAACACTGTCAAACAACACGATAAACAAGGAAGTAGTATCGATCCCACCAATACTAGAGATTTGTGACACTCTGGGTGTGCCCACAGCATGTGGGGGAGGGCTCTTTCTCTCTAGGGTGTCCTTGGAAAATGTAACACTGTACTGTAATAAGGGAAAACTGCACAGACCAATGAGGAACCTCTATCAACAGGTAGAGAGACCAAAGAAAACTTAGACAGGAGCATGCTTAGGCGCTATGACAAGTAAAGATAATATGAGGTCCTGGATTGAATTCTGAAAGAGAAAATGGTCACTCATAGGCAAAGAGATGAAATCGAAATGAATTCTTCCATGTAGAAATATTGTATACATTTCAGTTTCCTTCTTTAAGTTTTTCTGTTTGGTCCCAGGTACAACCAGGAGCGAGATGAATGACTTACAAGAAATTGACACTGATATTTGCATCATTTGCCTCACTAAAGTGATTTCAAATGAAAAGTTTAAGCCAAAATGAATCTGGGAAGTGTTTCACATAGGCAGCACAGTGGGATGCTGTGGGAATATTTCTGAAAATTGTGATAATCTCAACCTTTTCTTGATGAGTTAACATAGTTTTATGGTGCTTCTTGACTGAAGTTCAACCTAAGGCTACCATGAAGCTATTTATCAGTACACTCAGCCCTGTTTGTTTTTCCCTGTTTGTCTTCTACTGGATTAACAGTTGTTTTAGTTGCCACCATTTGTCTGTATTGTTGATTCAAATGTAGACCAAGTAACCTGCCACCTGGCTTGGGAAATTAAGTTATGCTTGAATTTCACGTGTGTTTACAGACTGCCCACGTCTACTTTCACGCTTCATTTCCAGAGTTGAAGAGGATCAGGCAGACATGCTGGTGTTTGAAAAGCTGGGTGAATCTGCCGGATTCCTCATGGAAAGTTTTCCAGTTTCTGTTCTGAGCTCTAGAAGCATCTATGTATAAGTGTCACAAAGTGTCTTATTATTCCTGTATTCTGCCCCAAACACAGATTTCTGTCTCTGCATTGGAAGGAATGCAGCTCTGTGCCGGCCATATATGAACTGTGTGAAGAACAGAAGCACGGTGTCTGCAGAGGCTCCAGGTATGCTGTTTATCCTTCCATGTTGCTTGTTGGCTCTGGGTCACAACCTTCACTACCCCTGCTTGACCACTTTCCATGTGCCAGGACCATAAACGGTCTTTGTGGAATGTTGTGAGCTCCCACTAGATGGATGTGCCTCCTTTTCAAATGAATGAATAAATAAATAAATAAATAAATAAAAAGAAAGAAAGAAACAGCTTCAGAGAGATCCAGTGACTTGCCCAGGTCCTGTGTCTCTCATCAGTGGCAGCTGCAGGCCCAGGTCTGCACAAGGCATTCTGCGTCCCCAGTGCCCGTGCTCATGGAGCTGCAGCTGCCTCTGCAGGCTGCTTCTGTGTGTGTCCACGTGTGCCTGGCTGTAGTGTTAACACTTCCTCCTCTCCAGCATCACCAGCATGGGCCTGGCATTGATGACATCAGCAAAGGATGCTAAAGAAAAGGTTCAGTTTGAAAAACAATAAAATCCTTATTACTTTGAGTAAGCTAATAATTTTCTGCTAGCATTCATTTTACTTATCACTATAGGTTCTTATGTTAAGTTTGCTTGCATGAAGATCTAAATCAATATCACACACTGCTGTTTGTGGCGCAGTCTCTTGATAGCCCCTGTTTCATTACTGTGTTAAGTGAGAATATAAATACAGGGCTCAGTGTATAGGTCAGTTATGCAATGCTTGCCCAGCATACAGCAGCCCTGGGATTCAACTCCACACTGGTAAACACATAAACCACAAAGATGGTACAAATACATAGCAATGAATATGCTGTAGAAGTACATGATAGCTCAGAACACGTGGTTTAGGTAAATGTGTGTCTTGTCAAATGAAGGGATCCCTGCTCTCTTGAAGAAGCCCCATTGCCCCGTGGTTAAGCCTGAGCCATCACAGTGCTTTGGCAACTCTTCTGCCCACCTTGCTCAGTCACCTGTCTCCCAGGAAGGTCCTCACCTGGGAATACTTGTGGGAGCCCCTGCCCATTCTTCATGTATTGGGGACCCGGCCTAGATCCCCAATCTCCCAAATGAGTGCACAGTGAAGGCTTAAATAAATGAGACAAGTGGTATGATTTTAGGGCTCCAGGAAGATCAAAGCCCCTGCAGAGTTCTTGACTCTGTGGCTGTCATGAAGGCTAAGACAAAGACCTCTCTCCGTTGCCCATAATTATTATCAAAGCAGAGAAAGAGAGGGGATACTGAGGAAAGCATGGGAAATGAGCAGGACCTTGGGAGTCACTTGAAAGACTTCTCCAAGTAGTAAATTGTGCCAATTAAGGAGAACTGTCTTATCTCCATGATGGCATTTATGGTGGGAAAGAGATGCTGCAGGTGTGTGATGTTTGCAGCTGCAGTCTCTTATCTATTTACTTGAGTCTGAGCCAGGCATCATTGGCAGTGACCTTATCTTGCCTTTTGAGGTATCTCTGGCCTCAGTGGCCACTACAGTCCTCGGCCAGGACCAGTGATTTATAGAGGTTCACTTACTATAAATCAGCTCCCATCGCCAGGCCTAGGCCTTGGACAGGCTCACAGAGAAACAGAAAGCCAATTAGTTAATTTTAAAGCTTGCTCAAAGCCCCTTCACAGTGGTCTCCAACATTCATGCATCTTGTCTTCTACAGTGAAGAACTTTGCATGTCTGCTTGAGATCTGGTGGCAGCGGGGGCTTGCTGGGTAGCACTGGAGTGGAGAGGCATCTCTAAAGCCCTTCTGCTTGCTTCCCTCAGGTCTGCATCCTGAGTGCAAACTGCTGGGACTTTTACTGTTTGCCAAGACTAAGGATGTTGATTCTGACCACTCAGTAAGAGACAGAAATCATAGCAGAAACTTGGGAAGAGTCACTAAGGGAAGTCTGAACAGAAGCTAGGGATTTAAAGCTATCACAGTTAGTGTGCATGTGAGGAGTGGTCAGGCAGGATGAGTGACCCTGTACTCCTGCCAAATACATAAAATGATGTTTACTCTTTTTTTTTTTTTTTTTTTTTTTTGCGGCACCGGGGATTGAACTCACAACCTCGCGCCTGCCAGAGCAGGCGCTTAAGGCACTGAGCCAAACTCCCGGCCCTGGTTTTTCTGAGGCAGGGTCACACTATGTAGCTCAGGCTGGCCTTGCGCTCGTGTTATAGCACAAGCCGGCCTCGAACCCACAACGCTCCACCTACCTCAGCCTCCCGAGTGCTGGGATTAAAGGCGTGCGCCACCACGCCCGGCTGATGTTTACTCTTTTGGCATTCAGTTCAACATATTAGTAAAAGCAGATTAAGCCACAGAAGACACTATAGTGAGCCGGTTGCAGGGGTCTATGCCTGTAACCCCTGCCCATGGGACACTGAGGAAGGAGCATAGCAGTGAACTCAAGGCCACCTAGATTGCAGAGAGAGGTCAAGGCCAGGCTGAACTACAGACCCTGTCTCAAAAACAAAAACAAATAAAAGGCAGCAGGGAATATGGAGGAGCCTTGAAACTGGCTCGCTCACTCTGCAGACAGGAAGTGCACCTCTCAGTGCAGTGAGCTGTGGAGAGGTCAGGGGCAGTGGAGGTGATGGAGCCCTCTGCCTTGGGGTGAGGGCAGCAGTGGACCCCAGGGAGGGCAGGACAGCAGGTGTCCCAGGGATCCCTCCTGTGACAGGCCGCCCTGGTGTTCCTGCCTGGAATCTTCTTCCTTCTGCTCTCTCTTCTGCTCCCCCCCAGGCCTACTTCAGTCCCTGGTGCACTGAGTTCCCTTCAGGTTAGTGTCCTCAGTGGTCAGTATTTGAAGCAGACGAGGCCAATGTGAGGACAGAATCTCAGATTTTTTTTTTTGTGGCACCGGGGATCAAGCTCACAACCTTGTGCCTGCCTGACAGGCGCATAAGGCACTGAGCCAAACTCCTGGCCCTGGTTTTTTGAGGCAGGGTCGCACTGTGTAGCTCAGGCCGGCCTTGCGCTCGCGTTGTAGCACAAGCCGGCCTCAAACTCACGACGCTCCGCCTACCTCAGCCTCCCGAGTGCTGGGATTAAAGGCGTGCGCCACCACACCCGGCTGCTAGGATCTCAGATATTAAAGACAGGATTGCAGTTAGTGACCAGGAAAAGAAAGGTTTCTCAAGACTAGCAAGTGATCATGAGAATTCAATTCAGCAGCTGCTGGATGAGACAATGAAGAATAACTTAACATTAATTGGAGTCAATGAACAAGCAGGAGATACCACAAATGACATTAAAAACATCCTCACAGACATCATGACAGAAAACTTTCCTGGTAGAGAAAAAGAATGTGACATACAAATAAGTGAGGCATATATAACTCTATCCATAATCAAAAAAAAATTACAGTGAGGCATATCATAGTCAAGATTTCAGAAATTCAACAGAAGAATAGAATCTGAAAAGCTGTTAGGGAAAAGAAACATCACCTATAAAGGAAAGTCCATCAGAATCACAGCTGACTTCTCAGCACAAATTGTCAAGGTTGGGATGGTGGCTCCTGGCTTCCTCAGGGTGATTGCTACCTGTTTAGAATATCAGTCCCCAATGTTTATACTTAGGTTGTGGTTGTATTTGCTTTGCCTGTAGTCTTGGGAGCTGGCTCACAGCAGGAGTTGTCTGTCTCCACCAAGGTCACAAGATCCACTGTGTAGGCCCCCTTAAGGTCCTAGCCCTGTCTGGTGGACTACTAAGTCAGCTGCCTGTAACATTCCCCCCACTGAAGAAGTAGCATGAACTGCCATGAGGAGTTAATGGGTGATGACCGACCTGGCTTCTTCAGGCTGAAAGGGAATCTAGTGGTTAAATGGCAGTCAGGGGTTTGAACTTCAAACTTCTAATGGCCCTCAGTAGATACCAGGCATTTTCATCTCAGGTAGGTGTACAGCTTTAAGTTGGGAGCAGACACAGCCAAAGGAACAATTAAGTATGCATGGGCCAAATAATAGAATCAACAGGATTGTTATGAGCAGTTAAGAAAGTGTTCCAGTAACAGAAGCTAGTAATGGCTTCCCATTAGGAAGGTAAGAATAGCAGCAGGATCCAGCATTATACATGCAGCATTAAGTTTTTACAATTGCACAAGTACCCCCTGTGCAGCTGTTAGAATGCCAAATGCCATCCTATTTTGGAGGACAGACTGTCTCATTAATTTTATTTCTTCATTTAGGAGACCAGCAGCAGTGTCATTTAGTGCATGCTGAGCACAGTTAGATATGTTGCTCGACATCTTCTAATCCAAGGGTAGGGATAAAGGTAGAGGCTAAAAGATCATACCAGTGAAACACTATTCAGGATCATCGATGTTGTAGGAGGGGTGGATTTGCAGGTTTGTTGACATTTTTGATATTCCTGCCCTGTAACCATGCAAATCCTGATGTGTATCTTCTTATCTATCCAGGGTGTAGCCAAGACCACAAACGGGTCCCACAAGACCAATGAGTGCCACGGGGGCTCCCCATCTAATCCCAGGGTGATTGAACCAGTCATTAGCCTGTAAGGTTATTGTGTGTGTATATCATTCAAGGGGTGCCCATTCCAAGTATTTAATGGAATTAGGCCAATGAGAATAGGAGAGATCCTTCTGTTCTGAACATAAAGGGGCCTTTCTACTGAGATATGCTATAGTGGGGGTTAACCATGGATATTCATCCCATATTGGAAAATAGCCGGACTGGGGATTTAGCTCAGTGGTATAAGCACCTGCCTGGCTGGCGTGACATTGTGAGTTCAATCCCCGGTACCAAAAAAAAAAAAAAAAGAAAGAAAAAAGAAAGCCATCTTTATACCTATGTTCGTTGGCCCTCAAGACAGGATTCTTACTTTTATTTAATAGGGGGCTCACTAGTGCTTATAGAGAGGCTTCAATGGCCCTGTTAGAAAAGAATCATTTATGTCCTGGATCATTAAGACTATAATTTATGGGCCAGGGATTTAGCCCAGTGGACTAAGCACCAGCCTGGGAGGCGTGAGGTTGTGAGTTTAATCCTTGGTACCAAAAAGAAAAAAAGTATAATGTATAGGCCATTCTATTACTTTGTAATGATGGGTTAACCTTTGAGGTATTGAACTTTCTCATATCTCATTAATATAGTCTTGTAATTTATTGCAATCATATCTTTGAAGTGGGGATACCCACAAAGGAAATCCTGGTGTACTTGACAAGGGGAATAGGCCACATATCCAGCAGGAGATTTGTTGCAATGAATCTGCATTTTCCTGTACCCACCTTAGAAAGGAATTGCATCCTCCTTTAAGTGGTGAAGTGAATAGTAAAAGGGCTAATAGTAACATTACTTATTTGAAGACTTTGCTTTTCCTTGAATGGTGATCTTAAGTCTTCTATGGGTTCACAGGAGAATGTAGATGGTTGTTCACCTTCAGTTACACTCTCTGGTTTCCAGGGCTTGAGTGTGGTGTGGTGTATCCAAGAGTCCAGGCCCATTGTCTTGACAGTAGAAGGAGTTGACAAGATCACTACATAAGGTCCTTCTCAAGTTGGTCCTAGTGAAGGAGATGGTGAGAGAGGGGACTTTACCAATACTAAATACTCAGGAGGGAATATAAGACTTCTCTTTTCTTTAGGCTGAGATTCTCTTAGATCCTGAAGAGTTTGGTGGAATTTAGCCAATCAGATTATGTCTTTTGGTAAGACATCTTTCTCTAGTGAAAAGAAACTCATTAGTGAAAAAAGGCATCCATAGGCTGAGAGTTTGGCTCAGCAGCTTAAGTGCCTGTCTGGCAGGTGCGAGGCTGTGAGTTCAATCCCCGGTACCCCCCCCAAAAAAAAAAAAAAAAAGGCATCCATAAAGCATTTCAAATGGACTGAGACCTAGAATTTGAGGAATGTTTCTTATTTTGATAAGAGCTAAAGGTAGTAATTGAGGTCACTAAAAGCGGGTCTGCTGAGCCATTTTACAAAGATGTCATTTTAGGGCCTCATTCACCTTCTGTATCCTTCCTAAGGATTGGGGTCTCCAGGCACAGTGAAGGTGGTAGGGAATGCCCAATGACTGAGACACATTTTGCATGACTGCTACTTTACAACAAGGTCCATTATCACTTTGTAAGCTCTTAGGAAGTCCAAATCAGAGGATGATTTCTGAGACCAAAACTTTACCACCTCTTGTCCTTTTTCTGTTGTACAAGGGAAGGCTTTGACCCAGTTTGTGTATCTACCTGGACCATTTAGTACACTTTTTGTCTTAGAAGTAATACGGAGTTGCCAGTCTTCCTCAGGGTATTTACCATGTGTATGACTGGAGGAATTATGGTTCTGTTAAGAGAATTGTTTCTTTGAGAGAGCTCACATGTTTTAATTATCCATCATATTGTCTGGGAAATCCTTCCTATTATGAATAACTTTGAAGCCATCTGTTGGGTCTTACCTGAAAGGTTTGGTGCGAAGACTTAGTAATGTTCCATTGACTAGCACCAGGAAGGAACAATTTACCATCATCTCATTGTAACCATCCTGATGGCTGCAACTGGCATCCATGGGAGAGAGCCCATTTAATTTCTGACAGAGTATATTTAGTTTAAGTATGATCAAGGGATTCTTCCCACATCAGGGGAGCCTGAAGAGGGGGCCCTCAGGCAGCCTTTTTAGCTGCTGCATCAGCCAGTTGATTACTTGAGATACTTCATCAATCCTCTTTTGGTGTCCTTTACAGTGAATTGCTGCCACTTTGGAAGGCATATAGGCAGATAATAAAAGATCACCACCTATCTCCCTATGATATTTTATGGGAGATCCATTGACTGTTATATTTCTTTCTTTCCATATGGCTGCGTGGGCTTATATCTAATAGTGGAGGGATGGTGGCAAAGAGATAGGCAGCCATTGTGGAGAGGGTGAAGAGGCTCAGTGGAAGGGAAGAGGATGGCAACAGGGAGGAAAACATACCAAAGGTCATCAATACATAGAACATGTCTCAAAATGAAAGTAAGCATCTTGTGTGGCAAACCTGTTAATTACAAGCTCCCAAATGAGCCTTACCTTTCCAGAAAAATCTCAGGCCAAGCCATTATGCAGAATATAGAGTAACTGGATGATTCTATGTTCTTAGGCAGCAGCAAAGCAGATCTCCTCATCACATATCACTAATAAAAGACACTGTTAAATGTGATTGGTTGTTTTGTTACTCTCTCCTTTGACAGAAGTGAAGAGGTAGAGCAGTCCTGTCAATACAAATTCTTGTATCAGCGTGGGGAAATATTTTTTATGACTGCAGATGCATATGTGCACATGAGAGTTGTTGGCATAAAACCAGGTGAAAGAGTTTGCTCTAGAAGGCCCCTGGTGGGTCATTCATCAGCAGATGGACCCATCATGCCTAACGCTGCCCTGAAACCATTTGAGCAGCATGGATTTCATGAGAAGCTGTTTACCTGTAACAAAGGTGGGAAAGCCTGCACAAATCTCCAGCCTTCTCTGAATTATGCAATGACAAGTCCTGGAGAGAAGCCCCTTGAACGTCTGCCCTGTGCAAAATTGTATTCTGTTTGCACTGAAAAAAGTGCCATTGAAAAGAATCCAGATGGCAAATCATTCATTACCCACAGCGATGTTCACATGGGGGAAAGCGATCACGCTGAACTGAATACGTATGCATGTGTAGCATTGGGAGAAGGTTTTCATTCTCACCATGATATTCAGGCACATGCAGCAACTCACTCTGGAGAAAAAAGCCATGTACAGAAACACTGTGGAACATCCTTTACTAATGATTCATTGGGTAATCATGAAAGATTTCACATTCGGGGGAAACATTGTTCATGTGGGCAGTGTGAAAAAGCTTTTGACACAAGTGGCATTTGGCAAGCTGATGAGAGCACTCACACTGCTGTGAAACCTTGTTTATGTAAGCAATGTGGCAAAATTTTCAGGTGTAAAGATAGTTGGTGAATACATGCACCAACTGACACTGGGGAGAAATTCTATGCATGTGAGCAGTGTGGAAAAGCTTTTACCAGGAAAGGTTCTTGTCAAGAACATGAAAGAATGCACAATGGAGAGAAACCCTATGTATGTACTCAATGTGGGAAAACTTTCAGAAGAAAAAACAATTGGAAAATACATGAACGTACTCATACTGCAGAGAAACCCTATATATGCAAGCAATGTGGGAAAGGTTTCATCTCAAGCAGTCATTGTAAATGACATGAAAGGATTCACATTGGGAAGAAACCCTTTATGTGCAAACAATGTGGGAAAGCTTTTGTCACGCATACTAAATGTCAAATACACGAAAGAATTCACACTGGGGAAAAACCCTGTGTATGTAAGCAGTGTGGGAAAGCCTTCAGCGCACAGAGCCAGTGTAAAGTGCATGAACAAAGTCACACTGGGGAGAAACCCTATGTTTGTAGTCAGTGTGGGAAAGCTTTCAGCACATGTGGCAATTGTAAAACTCATGAAAAGAGTCACACTGGGGAGAGACCCTATGTATGCAAACAATGTGGGAAAGGTTTCATTACATGTAGTGATTGTCAAAAGCATGAAGTGACTCACATTGGGGAGAAACCCTATGTATGTAAGCAATGTGGGAAAGGATTCATCACACATAGTAAGTGTCAAATTCATGAAAGAATTCACACTGGTGATAGACACTATGTATGTAAGTAACATGGGAAAGAGTTCATCACACATAGTAAATGTCAAATTCATGAAAGAATTCACACTGGGGAGAAAGCCTATGTATGTAAGCCATGTGGGAAAGTTTTCATCACACGTAATGAGTGTAAAACGCATGAACTGACTCACACTGGGGAGAAGCCTTACCTATGTAATCAGTGTGGGAAAGCTTTCAGCACACGTGGTGATTGTCAAAGGCATGAATGCATTCACACTGGGGAGAAGCCCTATGTATGTGTGAAATGTGGGAAAGCTTTCAGCAGAAAATATGGTCTTCAAAAGCATGAAAAAATCCACAGTGCAGAGAAACACTATGTATGTTAATAATGTGGGAAAGCTTTCATCATGTATCATAAATATCAAGTACATGAAAGAATTCACATTGGGTTGACACTGTTCATGAAAGCAATATATAAAAGCTTTCAGCACAAGCAGTTGTCCAACTCATGAACGTACTCACACTGGGGAAAAACCTTGTATTTGTACACAATGTGGGAAAGCTTTCAGCAGAAAATCAGGTTGGCCAATGCATGAAAGGAGTTGCACTGCCATAATTTGGGTCACTGTCTCCACAAGCTGTATACTCATGAATCCAGAGAAAATCTTGGAAGTGGAAATTTTTTTCTTTTTTCTTGTTTGTTTTCTTTAGTTTGTTTATTTTTCTGTCTTTTATTTATTTATTTATTTATTTTTCTTTTTTTGCGGCAACAGGGATTGAATTCACAACCTCGCACCTGCCAGACAGGCGCTTAAGACACTGAGCCAAACTCCTGGCCCTAGTTTTTTGAGGCAGGGTCACACTATGTAGCACAGGTCGGCCTTGTGCTCACATTGTAGCCCAAGCCAGCCTCAAACTCTCAACGATCTGCCTACCTCAGCCTCCTGAGTGCTGGGATTAAGGGATGTTTTATTATTACTAATATTACTCTTTGTGTGTGTGTGTGTGGTCTCTGCTCTCTTTCTGGGTGTGGTTTTGTTCTGCTTTACTTTTTGTCTCTTTTGGTTCTCTTTTCCTCTCAGTCTTCTGCATTGGTCTCCCTAAGTTGGTGAGACCCATCTTGGTCCTCCAACCTACTTACATTCTCTTTCTCTTTTCCCACTTCTCTGATTTCCCTTCAATCCATTTTGTGTTCTGATCCTTGATGACAGAATTGATATATTGTAGACTTATGTATTCTATATGATTGTTTTGCATTCTGTCATGTGGTCACAAATTCAGTTTATATGGTTGAGGTTTACACATCAGGGATTGGCTCAGCTGTATGTTTTGTTGGCTGCGTTTGTTGCTGTGGGTGCTACAGCAGCCAGAATTAACACGGTTGTTCTGGATAGCTGTTGGCCCTTATGGTCCAGGACTGAGATTGACTGGGGGGGGTCACAGAGAGTACTGAGGCACAGTGCAAAAGAACCAGGGTCTGGGCTAGGTTAGCAATAGCTTCTCATCTGTAACACACTGAAGAGGCAGGATCTTCCAATAGACTTGGAGCCCAGGAACCAGCTACACCTGAAAGATACCTCAGAGAAGTGATCACCACCTGGATGTCCTTAATACCACCAATAAAGCAACACACCATAGGCCACTAACAAGTATCAGTCTACAAATTAAACTGAAAAGGAAAAGAAATGAGAAGACACTTAAACAGAATACAACCTCAGACACCCAGTCAACCAAAGGGAAACCCAGGGGGCAATGAGACTGGAAAGTCCAAAAGCCCCCTACCAGGTCTCCCTGAATTGGTAACAAAGCAAGTGAATGAGGTTCTGGAAACAATGAAATCAGAAATAGTCTCTCAACCACAGACTTTAGCAAAATACCATGCTTAGTGATCTTAGAGCAGACACAGGCAAAATTATAAATGAGCATAAGCAAATTATGGAAGCACTACATAGGAAACAAATGCATTGCATCAAACAGATTAAAGCAGGTATTCAGGACAAAAATTCCATTTACAGTATTCAAAGCAGATTAGGCCAATGTGAGGACAGGATCTCAGATATTGAAGACAGGCTTGCAATTAGTGAACAGGAAAAGAAAGATTTCTCCAAAATAACAAGGGAACATAAGAAATCAATACAGCAGCTGCTTGATGAGACAAAGAACAATAACTTAATTAATAGGAGTCAATGAACAAACAGGAGATACTACAAATGACATTAAAAGCATCCTCTCAGACATTGTGACAGAAAACTTTCTGGTAGAGAAAAAGAATTTCAAATACAAATAAATAAGACATATAGAACTCCAATTAGCAATGATGATAAACTACTTCCATGCATATCATCATGAAGATTCCCAAAATTCAACACAAGAATAAAATTATAAAAACTGTTAGGGTAAAGACAGAAATCACCTATAAAAGAAACTCCATCAGAATCAGCTGACTTCTCAGCACAACCTCTCAAGTGAAGGAGAGCTTGGGAGTTCTAAAGCAAAACAACTTTCAACCGAGACTTATGTATCCTGCAAAACTATCTTTCAAAATTGAAGGAGAAATAAAATACTTCCACGACAAAGAACATCTGAGGAAATTCATGACCATGAAGCCAGCACTCCACAATGTTCTGAAGGACATGTTAGAAAGGAATAATGAGTACAGCTCCAAGGACCCCAATAGAAGGAATCCTCCAGAAAAGGCAAACAATTAAGGGAAAGAAAAAAAGAAAAATAAAGGGAGAGCCAATAGTGGGAAAACAGCATGACAAGGACAAGTCAATACATATCAGTTTTAACCATTAGTGTTAATGGCTTCAATTCACAAATCAAATGACACAGACTGGCAGAATGAATCAAGAAGCAAGATCCAACAATTTGCTGTATACAAGAAACACATTTTTTTTTTCGGCACCAGGGATTGAACTGACAGCCTTGCGCCTGCCAGACAGGTGCTTAAGCCACTGAGCCAAACTCTCAGCCCTAGTTTTTTGAGGCAGGGTCGCACTGTGTAGCTCAGGTAGGCCTTGTGCTCGCATTGTATCCCAAGCCAGCCTCAAACTCACAATGCTCCTCCTACCTCAGCCTCCCGAGTGCTGGGATTAAAGGCGTGCACCACCACACCTGGCCCGTGTTATATTATTTTGTTAGACACAATTTTAGTCATATCTATGCTGATTTTAATAATTTTCTTTCTTATACTACCTTTGGGTGTGGATTATTATTTATATAGAACCTTGCGCTGCATCACAATGTTATTTACGTGGACTGATGCTTTTCTTCTCATACACTCATTTGTAGACATGGACCGCACATGCTGACTGGTGTGTTGAGAAATTCATTCACTGTGATTTTGTAGTTTTCATTTGTAATTGCATGGACTTGGTGCATTCATTTTCTTCTTTGTGTTACTGTATATTTTTAGACACTTTATTCATTTCTGCTTTTGTCATCATAATATTTTTCCACATCACAGATTTGGATTTTGATTTCCCTTACTTTTCTATGAACATGACGTATTATTATGTTAATTCTTTGAGCTCACTTTGTTTTTCTGATAAGGACTACACCACTTTATTTCTTCCTCCTTAGGTCTCCTTACAGTGGTACATAGATTATTGCATGTTGTAGTGGCATTAAGACTTGATTCAACAGACTGCCTAATATTTTCTTTAATTTTCTTTGACAATTTTTCTATGAGCAAAATGAGATTCTATAGCTTCCATGTGTTTGTATACTGTCCTTCAAAGGACTTTTACCTAGAACATTTAAAGAATTGAAAAAAATCAAGACCCCACATTGAAAGACCCAATCCAAAAATGGGCATCTGAGAGGAATGTGCAACGCTCAGATGTAAAAATACAAATAGCAAATAAATATATGAAAAGTGTTCAACATCATTGATCATTCAAAAATGCAAGTAAAAATAACACTGAGATATATTTCACTCCCAAAGGCATGGCTAGCATCAAGAAATTAGGCAACAAATGTTAGAGAACTGGGAGGGGGAAGGAACCCTTCTATAATGTGGGTAGAAATGACTGGCACAACCACTGTAGAGATCAGTGTCAAGAGTCCTCAGCAAACTAGTATTGGACCCTGCTATTCCCCTTCTGGATATCTTCCCAGAAGAATTAAAAACACCATAACACAGTAATATATGTGTACCTATCTGTATAGCAGCACAATTGGTAATATCTACATCTTGGAAACGATACACATTCCCATCAAATGGCAAATGGATAAAAAGATATGGTAGTTTATACAGTGGAGTGCTTCTAATATTTAAAGAATAAACTCGAGGCTTTTATAGGTAAATGGATGCAACTTGAGGTCATGCTCATAAGTGAAGTAAAGCAAACTCACACGTATAAACATCATATTGACTACCTAGTGTAAGACAATTACATCAGTAAGATCCAAAATCTACAGTAGATAGTGTGAAAAGGAATGAAACTGCTCAAAAGGAAAGAACCACTGATATGGTGGAAAGGAGAAAAGAAGGAAGGGAGAAGGAAAAATATTTATACATGCTGGAGAAAGCTGAGATAATTACACTAATTTCTCTTAAATAATTGAAAAGCATGGTTTGACATGTGTTTTGATCCTTTTTTTGTTATGAATGCTATATTATTTTCTTTTTCTTTCTTTTTTTTTTTTGTGTGTGTGTGTCACTGGGGATCGAACTCACAACCTCGCACCTGCCAGGGCAGGCGCTTAAGCTGCTGAGCCAAACTCCCGGCCCTGGTTTTTTTGAGGTAGGGTCACACTATGTAGCTCAGGCTGGCCTTGCGCTCACGTTGTAGCCCAAGCCGGCCTCGAACTCACAATGCTCCTCCTACCTCAGCCTCCCAAGTGTTGGGATTAAAGGTGTGCACCACCACGCCCGGCTTATATTATTTTCAAAAAAAACAATTCACAGTAAAAGGGAAATCTGAAAATGACCCTGTGAAAACTCCTTTTAAGTCTAAATTCTTTTCAACTGTCTTAACTAATTTTTATATACATATACATAAACAAATACATAGTTTGTCTTTCAATTTGTCACATAAGTGCAAAAATATGATACTTACATATGTGTGACTTATTTCACTTCTAAGTATATTCTCAAGGCACCTCCATTTAAGTAAGAGTGTCTAGTTTATCATTCTTTATAGCTGAGTGGTATTCCATTATAGAAATACTGCATCTTTTTTGTCCACTCCTCAGTTGAGGAGCATTTAAGTGTTTCCAAGATCTGGCTATTATGAACTGCACTGGTACAAACAAAGGTGCGCATTTATCACTGTGGTATGATGTTTTTAGTTCTTTTGGGAAGATACCCAGAAGGAAAAGAGCTGGCTCAAATGGGACCTCCAATCCTAGCATTTTGAGAAATCTCCACACTGACTTCCAAAGTGGTTGGATCAGCCTGCATTCCCATCAACAGTGGAGAAGGGTTCCTTTTTCTCCGCAGCCCCTCCAGAATTTGTTATTGCTTGACTTCTTAATTCTAGCCATTCATTCTGGGTTGAGGTGGAATCTCAGTGTTGTTTTCATTTGCATCTTCAAATGACCAGTGTTCTTGAACATTTTTGTACGTATTTATTTGCTGTTTGTGCATCTTCCTGTGAGATATGTGGTCTCATCTTAGATGCCCATTTCTGGCTTGGGTTTTAAGTCCTGGAGAACTGATTTTTTTAAGTTCATTATATGTTTTTGATAGTAAGTCTTTATCTGAGGGAGAGCTTCAAACAATTTCTCCCACATGTGGGTTGTTTCTTCATTCTCTTCATGGTTTCTCTTGCTGCACAAAAGCTTTTCAATAGCATGAGATCCCATTGGTTGATTCTTTGTGATATTTCCTGTGCAATCTGGCTTTTATTCATAAAGCCTTTGTGTACACCAATGTCTTCTAGAGTATTACCTACTCTACCTTCCAGCAGACTTAATGTTTCTGTTTCAATGTTGAGATCTATAATCCATTCAGATTTTATCTTAGTACATGGTGAAAGACATGGGTCCACATTCACATTTAGTCTTTGGCAGGGGGAAAGCCAGTTTTTCCAACACCATTTATTAAACAGGCTGTCTTTCTTCCAATGAAAGCATTTGACACCTTTGTCAAAGATTAGGAAGCTTAGTGTCTCTGCAGTTGTTTCTGCATCTTCTAACCTATTCCATTGATCTTAAGGTCTCTTTTATTACCAGTGCCACACTGTTTGTATCACAGTAGTTTTATACAATAATTTCAAGTCACGAATTGTGACGTCCCCTGTCTTGTCTTTGTTGCCCAGGATTGCCTTTGCTATTCTAGGTGTCCTCTGGTTCCAGCTAAATTTTAGGATTGTTTTCTCTAATTCTGTGAGCTATGTTATTGGAATTTTGATTGGCATTGCATTGAATCTGTATAAGAGTTTTGGAAGTATGGCCATTTTCACTCTATTGATTCTTCCTACCCAAGAGCATGGGACATCTCTCTATTTTCTTTTTTTTTTCTTAAATTTTATTTAAAAGAAAATAGACACAAGATAGAAACAAAAAGCATGAAAGACAAACAACAACGACAGATCTGATACAATTACACTGTAGGTTTACACTCTGAGGTGGTTGAAGTTTGACAGTAGTTACAATATTACATATCATTACCTTCATAGGGGTTGATCATATTGACCGACATAGACATGCAAGGTTTATCAATTCAGGAATATTAATTTTCTTTTTCAATAGCTAATGTACCCAGCAATACAGTTTTTTTTAGCTGTCTTATTTATGCATATTTATAAATTTATGTCTTTTTCTTTTTCCCTTCCTTTCTTCCTTTCCCCTTAGAGTGACTCTTGTTATCATTGAAATAACTACCCATAATATCAG
>RJWM01036868.1:0-17855 GCA_004363535.1 Dasyprocta punctata
TGGGGATGAAGATTCCTCCGTGCGCCCCGTCCGCTCCTGTCTCCCCTTCTGATGTCTGCCCCACCTTTCTCCCCGCGGCAGTCTCGTCTGTCCAGACCTGTGGTCTGCACGGGGCAGCTGGCCGCTGGGCCCTCCCTCCTGCCACTTGCAGCGGACCTGGTGGAGGTCAAGCCCTGCTCCTGATTTTATTATCATTATCATTATCGTTATCGTTATCGTTATCATTATTATTCATGGTATCATGGGCCCTGTGCATGCTGGGCAAGCGCTCCACCACTGACCCACGTCCCACTTCTGTGTTTTGAGACAGGGTCTTGCTAAGTTTGCTCAGCCTGGCCTCACACTTAGAATCCTCCTGTCTCAGCCTACCCAGTAGCTGGTACCCAGTAACCAGTACCCAGCTCAGCCTCTAGGAGACTCCCTGGGTCCCCTCTGTGCAGCACCTGGCCTGTCAGGACTGAGACTCTCGCCTGGGGAGTCAGCTGGGCGGCATAGCAGCCAGCACACCCAGCGCCCCGAAGCAGGTGTCTGTCACCTCCATTCCGAGGTCTGGAGTCCGAGCACAGGGCCTGTGGCTGTCACCAAGACCTGGGCTGGCCGTGTTCCTTCTGGTTGCAGGCGGCGACAGAGCTCTGTGGGGTCCCTTTCCTGAAGCCCTGCCCCATCCCGAGGTTTCTACCCTCCTGACCCCGCCCCCCCAACACTGGCACCTTGGTTTGGATTTTTTTTTCAGACAGGATTTCACTGTGTACCCCAGGCTGGCCTCGAACTCACAGCAGTCCTCCTGCCTCAGCCTCTGGGACTGCTGGGGTTACAGGCATGCACAACCATGCCTGGCTTTTTTCTTTCTTTCTTTACCTTTTCTTTTCATTTTTCTGCGGGAATTCAGATTTGAACACAAGTCTCTGCCCGTTGATGTTGGCAGTTCTCACCCCGAGGCCCTTCGGACCTCGGTGGCACTGCGCCCCAAAGCAGGCTCGCATTCCACGGGGGCTGGGTCCAGGTCACTGGACGCCGGAGCCGCGGGTCCTCGGCCCCGCTCCTCCACGCAGGCTGCCTGCGTCTTCCGGGTTCTTCACAGTCCTTACGCGCTTTCTCGTTTCCAGAAGTCGCGGCTTCCGTGGGAAGGAAACCCGCGTGCGTGTGATTTGGGGACAAACGCTGAGCGGGAGACGTAGGGACATTAGCGTAGTCTCCGAGTCTTCAGTCTTATTGTCCCTTTAATCTGGCGACTTGTTATCTATCTATGTTTATTCATTTACCTTTAGTGACGAGTGCGAATGACTCCCCCCACCTCACACACACACACATCCTGGGGACTGAGCCCGGGGCCTTTGCACGGTGCCGCCTCCTCAGCCCCTTTCTGGTTCTTTCTCACTGGACGACAGCGTGTCGCTAAGTAGCTCAGGGATCAGCCTGCTTCAGCCTTGCAGGGTGCTGGGACCGCGGTGCCCTGCCCAGCCCCGAGGCTTCTGAAGTCAGCAGGTGCCCAGCTCGGGGCAGGAGGTGCCCCGTCCATCCTGGCCGGAGTCCCCTGGCTGGGAACCAGTACAGCCCTGGCATCCTGGTTGCTTCCTTTAGGTCAGGGGCAGGGGAGCCCTGGGGTGCAGTCAGGTGGCCTGAGCATGGGTGACTGAGTGACCAATGACCTCTGCCTCACACAGGAGCTGACGGTGGCACGAGAGACGGCCTGCACCGCGCTCCGGGGCATCCTGAGGCGCCTGGCCGGCCCCACGGCACCGGCCGTGGTCCTGAGCACCAGGCCTGCAGGCCAGCACGAGGCGCAGGTGAGCAGCGGCCGGGTCTTCGGGGCCGGGCGGAGCCGGCTCCCGGGGAGGCTGTGTGGTCAGCATGGCCGCCTCCACAGTGGCCCGGGGTCTGCATGCAGCGCAGGGCTGTGCAGGGCTCCTTCCCGTCGGGTCCACGGGGCGTTCGGTTCCCAGCCGGGTCATGCGAAACCGTCTGTGCGAAACTGGTCCCCTGTGCAAAAAAGATTGGGGACCCCAGCATAAGTGATACAGACGCCCTCGCCGAGGTGCTGAGGCGAGTCTCCCAGTCCGAGCTGCTGTTTTGGTTGTATCTGCGAGGCAGGGCGCTCAGGGTCCCCGGCATTTCTGGACAGAACCGCACGGCAGGCCCTGTGTGGCGGGGCCGCGGGTGGAGTCTGGCAAGACTCCGCTCCTGAGGGACCCGCGTGGCTCGGGCTCTCGGCCTCTGGGCTTTGCCAGGGTGGGGGCCACTGGATGCGAGGATGCGGAGTTGGGGACTTCGGTTTCCCTGGCCTGGTTCCAGGAGCTGAGTGCTGGGTACGGAGGAGCTCAGGGCGCAGGATCCGTCTTCGCCACCCTGCGTCTGTGTCGCCAGCAGATGACACAGTGAGGGTCGTGGCGTCCGAGGGCTGGGCTGGGGCAGGGCCGTGGGGTGGAGCAGAGTCCCGCCTGTCCCTTCCGTCCACCTGTCCCGTGGCTCCTTGCACATTCCAGAGGATTCACTGAAGGTGAATGCCAATGTCAAAACGTGAGGCGGGTCACCAAACAGTGTAGTTTTAAAATCTGTGGACCCAGAAAATAAAAGGCTCAAACTGTCATAAAGGCGATAACATATCTAATGAGTCAGCAGCGTCCTCTGCAGAGCTTCCTTGGGCTGCGGAGCCCTCGGGGGTGATCCAGGAGGCTTCTTCAGCAGAAGGCATTGGCTCCCATGACCTGGAGCCCTGATGCAGCCAGTTCCAGTCCCAGTCCAAGGCCCGGGCACCAGGGAGGCGCTGGGTGACTCGGACCCTCCCTGGCCTCCCTACCCTGGGCGCCCGGCTGGGAAGCCCCTGGCTCAGAGCAGCGTCTGCTAGACAGAGCCACGGAGAGCAGAGGCTTCCTGCAGACGTTAGTGAGGCGCAAGCCGGGCAGGCAGAGGCCCACTGTCCCCAGCTGGTGGCACTGGGAACAAAGCAGAGACTAGTGGTGCACTGGCCCGTGAGGGGGTTCAGAGTTGGGGAACCTGCTGACAGCAAGCCCTCTGCCTCTCTGAGGGGGGCCCCGGATAAGACGGGTCCCAGCTGTGCTTGCCAGGTGACGTGGATGTCCTCACCAGGTGCCCGGCTCTGCCTGGAGGTGGGGTGTCCCTTGGGGAGGCGGGCAGCGGGCACCTGCAGCCCGCACAGGAGGCCTCGCCGCCCCGGGCGCCTGTTCTGGGTCAGAGCGCAGCTCGCGATCCATCCCGGGTCCACCCACAGGTCGCTGCCCGGTGCACGCCACACACACTGGCTGTGTTTGGGGGTGCAGCTCCCCAGGGGCACCGGGTGAGGACCCTGGTGGCCCGCTCGCCAGGAGAGGAGCCTTGTGCCGGAGGCAGCGACACCTCAGGTCCACGGCCTCCCCACGCCGTCCCTCCTCGCTTCTCTCCCACAGAATCTGCCGCGCGCCTCCCCGCCAGCGAAGGACTGCTGCCCCCCCAAGCCGCCCCGGGCACACGAGCTGCGGCTGCAGGTGAAGAACATCCGGGCCTCGCTGCTGAGCCACGCGGGGGCCTCAGGTGGGTGCTGCACGGGGCGAGGGGCCGAACCCTGAGCACGTGGTGGTGACGGGGCCTGCAGGGGGCAGTGTGCGGCGCAGGGACAGGGGCTGCGGTGCCCCCGCGAGGAGCGGAGGATGTGAGGCGACAGTCACACCCGGTTCCACTCTGATCCCTGCACATTGCACACGTGTGTTGAAATATGACGCGTGCCCCATAAACGCACATTAAGGGACACGTGGGTTAAGTCCCGTTCATGTGGCTGGGCCAAGGGAGCCTCCTCCTGCTCCTCCTCTTCTTGCTCTGTCCCTAAATTCTCTCCTGGCCCCAAACTCTGTGAAGTGGCCCTGACTGATACACGCTCTGCCCTGGACCCCCATATGTGGGGACCACTGGCTGGGGCATCAGGGCCACGGACCCCCTGGGGACACTGGCGCTGGGCATCGGGACTGCTGCCACAGGATGGGCACACGGAAGTGAGCTCTTCTTTACTGTCCAGGAATCCTGGGGCCGCCCGTCTCTGTTTTCCTCCGGGTCCAAACGTGGAAAGGTCCATCTGACCCCGAGGCTTTCAAGGGCTGTCCCGGGGCGAGTCTTCGGGTGACAGTGCGAGCGTGTGGCCCTTCGGGCCCACACTGCGTGGTGGCTGAGGCCGGGTCCCTGCTCTGCCCTGTGCCTGGGTGACCCGGTCTGGGTCTCTGTGTCTCAGAGTCCAGGCGACTGTAGAAGTTGGGGTTATGTGGCCCGGGAGACGACTCCATGGTTTGCGGGACTTGGTATCACAGGGGCAGCATTGTCTCGAAGCTGGGGCCGCCGTGAGCTTCCTGCCGCTGCCCGTCCCTGGTGCCCAAAGTGACTTTGACTGAGCTGGGTCAGGCGCGAGGGTCCCGCCTGTGGCCAGAGGAAAGGTTCCCTGTGAGGTGACCATCATACGGTGTTGCTTGCGGGGCACGGACCCCAGCTGGGCGTCCTGCCTGCAGTGGGGCTGATGCTGGGGGCAGGGGCACGTGGGGCCAGTGCAGGGCTTTTGCCAGTGGGCAGGCAGAACTCCTCCCATCCCGAGAAGTTGGTGCTTGGAGCGTTTCTGTCGAGGGCAAATGAGAGCAGGAGTGGGCTCTCAGGAGCGGGAGAGCAGGACCCGGGTTTCCCCTGGGCTTCGCACACTCGTGACATCGTACGGCGACCGCAGGCCAAGCCAGCAGCCAGCGGCTTCCTTTGCTTGCAGGCGGCCCCAGCCCCGTGTGCACCGCACGGCTGAACGACCCGGCCCAGAGGTTCGCCAGCTCCCCATCGAGGACCAGTGCCGACCTGTCCTGGGAGGAAGAATTCACCTTGTGAGTACGGTCCGGGGGTCACAGCCGGGGGTCCCCAGCCGGTCTGCTCAGGACAGCCACATCCCCGTCACAGTGCCGCACCGCTTAAGCAGAAAAATAAATTAGATGCAAGCAAAGTGTCCTGTTGGCTGGAAGGTGTTGTCAGCCAGACAGGATTCTTTCTCGGGCAGCTTGGGGTCCGTCTCCTCCACTCGTCCTGTGGTGACAGGAGGGAGAAGTCGTGGGACCCCCCCCCACTCCCCTTAGAAACTCAGCCGTGCAAAGGAACTCCCGACCGATACCCAAATCCACCGGGGTAAAGGGGAAGTGGAGACCGCTGACCGACAGCACCGCCAGGTCCTAGGGACATATCCTCAGGGGCACACGGCGCTCTCCTAGCGAGGACAAGGGGCAGAGGAAACCCGCTGTGTCTACAGTGATGGTCAGTGTCCGAGCCTCGTTTTTAGAAACGTAATGGGAACAAAACTGATGGATATTTCTTTAATAAGATTTTTGAAACTCCCTGTGAACGGGAAGCCCGGGACAGTGAGAGAAAGAGCCCACTGATTCGTCCTCTTGTGGTCACATAAGCAAAAAGCTGCGAAACAAGTGCTGGAAAGGACCAGGCGGGCGTCCTCATCTCCGGAGGGGATTTTATTGCCTATCTGGACCACTCGAGGCAATCAGTGAAAACCTGCAGAAACGATAGTGGGGAGAGGACGGAAACAAGTCCCATTAGACGAACAAATAGCAACAGCAATTCAGTAAAGTGGCGGCCGACCCAGAAACCCACCGCTTTCTGAGGCTTAGACGGTGAAGTTAGAAAAGCCGATGAAAGATAATGTCCGAGAGACGTGGATTTCAGGACTCGCTAATGAAAACGTGAACGCTGCTGTAGACGTCTGGGCAGAATCTGAAAGGCAGGAGCTGGAGATGGCCGTGACCCGCCGGCAGAAGGCTCCACTGGGACGTAGGCGGGGGGATGCGGACGCCAGGGCTGGAGCCGAGGCGCTGACCCACATGCACCTTAAGGCTGGCAGGGCCAGCGCGGTGCCCAGAGCTCGAGACTGCGGACTACTAGAAACAACCTACCCATCCCCAGGGCTGGCGATTGAGGGTCGGCAAAATAAAACCTCACAAGGCCGAGCAGCGAGGCGCTGGACCCTCCTGGAGCTGCGGCTGCCCCACAGGCACCGCTGGCCTCTAAGTGGACAGAAGCCCCGGGAGGGACCAGGCAGGCACGTGAGGTTGGCTGTTGGTCTCCAGATAATCACGCAGCGATTCCTGCAGCAGGGTAGCCACCCCCTGTAGGTGAGCTTTAGATTTAAGTGAATAAAAGTTACATACAGTGAAACCAGTCCCGCCATCTGTGCTGGCCGCATCTCCGGGGCCCTGCGACTGCCGAGTGGACAGCCGTGCAGTCACCAGCAGCTGAGCTCTGGCGTCAGGGCCAGAGGGCTGCTCCCCAAGGAGTCGGTGACTTCCGGGTGGCGAGGTCGCAGGCAGTCTGTCCTTGTGTTCAGTAATGTGTTTCCGCAGCGTCTTCACTGTGGACAGCTGCACGTTGCTCTCCGTAATCAAGAAGAAGAGTGTAAGGCATGATTTTAAAATGCAGTGAATGTCTAACATTTTAAAAAAATTGTATTTCAGTAAAAGACACACCGCCGTGACTCCCCTGAAAATCCTCCCCTTTGCTCTGAGCACACTCACCCACGTCCCGCCCACTTCCTGCGGCAGCTCCGGGGGCCTCTTTCCTGAGGGTCTTTAGCTGTGCTCTCCTGGTTGCCTTAAAGTCCTCAGTGGATTCAAAATACATCCCTGTTATGGTCTCTTTGACTTTGGGGAGGAGCCGGAAGTCGTACAGATCCGGTGACCAAGGTGGACGAGGACACAGCACCGTGTTTTTACGAGGTCCCTTTCTGTGGGAGGGCGCGCAGCAGCCGCAGTCACAGTATTTCTGATCACACTCATGAAGGCCCCCAGGAAAGAGGGCTCCAGAGCTGCTGGGAAAGCGGCCAGAACGATGGGGTGAGTGTGTTCTAAGCGAGGAGGAAGAGTTTGAGGGGGATTCATGGCGTCGCGTCTCTTACCCTTGTCCATTTTGGAAACACACGCACTCGCCGCGCATCAGATCCCCCTGCGTGTCGAAGGAACCCGTAGCCCTCCCGGCCCGGAGGCCTCACTGCGCTGTCCCTCTCCACAGCGAGCTCAACGCCAAGTCCCGGGAGCTGCACCTGCTGATCTCGGAGGAGGGGCGGCCCTCGGAAGGTGGGTGGGGAGCCGTGGGGGGCTCGCGGTGCAGGGAGCTCGCCCCACCCTGAGCAGGCCCGGGCGGGGGGACAGAGAGCACCCGCCCCTTCCCGAGCCACAGCAGGCGGCCTGGGGACGCCTGGGTCCCAATCCATTTTCGTGATTAACAACGTCAGGCAGCTTTGGAGCAAGTTCACCTGACTTTTTTTTAATATCCTAAGAGCTTCCATTCACCAGTTCTTGCTTAGGCAAACAGCTCTGGGTGCGCACAGCTGGCCGCACAGACTTGCCTCGCTTTTCAATTTTTAATTTCAGTAAAAGCACAGAACAAAACCTGTGCCCTCCTGGTGAGCTTGAGTGCCTTGCTCAGTGGGGTGCAGCACCTGGCTGGGGCCACCCCCTCCCCCAAACCTAGTGTCCCTTCCCAGAGTAGAGCCCTGCCCGTGGCCCCCAGGGGACCCTGCACCTCCACCCCCAGCCCTACAGACACCAGCACCCTGCACTCTCTGCCGCCTGGGCCTTAAAAATGAGCTCCCGCTGCTGAACCCGAGCTCCAGCGTGTGCCCGAATGAGTCAGGAGTCTCCTTGGTTTTTTTGAGACAAGGTCTCGCTATGTAGGCCAGGCTGGCCTCAAACTCATGGCAAGCCTCCTGCCTCAGCCTCCTGAGTGCTGGGACACAGGCGTGTGCCATCGTGCCAGCTGTAGTTTCAATGTTTATGAGATTTATTTTTATTTTTATTTTTCACCATGCTCCAGCTGGAGCCCAGGGCCTCGCACAGGCCGGGCAAGTTCTCTGCCACCGAGCTGCGCCCCAGCCACACGGACACCTCAAGCCCAGGGTCACAATGGGCAGGGAAACGCTGCCAGTTGATCCAGCCATCCGGGCAAGTCTTCGGTGACCTCTGGGGGTCAGGAGATCCTTCTTTCTCCTGCTAGTCAGGTCCCAGTTATCCGGAGGAATCCTGATGCAGTGTCCTTGATTCTCCGGCGCTGAGATGATGCGGTTGGTCAAGAGAAAAAGGCCAACACCCCCAGAGACCACCAGGGACACCCTGGGCGGGGCCACAATTGACTGGAGAGGCGCTCAATCCTCATTTTCTCCTGGGCCCATTCCAGGCGATCCTGAAGGGACCTGTGAGACCCAAATGTACCAAAGCAGGGCAAAGGACCCGGCATGGTGGTGCACGCCTGTAATCCCAGCACTTGGGAGGCTGAGGCAAGAGGATTGCTGCGAGTTCAAGGCCAGCCTGAACTGCATAGTAAAACCCTGACTCAAAAAGCCGCACACACGCACACCTTCGGTGTGTGCCCCGTTCCCTCCTGCAGCCTGCGCCCTCACTCAGTCCACCGTGCCCTGCCTGTCCCCACCCCCATCTGCTCCCCTGATCTCTTCATGAACACGCACACACACACACACACACACACACACACATGCACGCCACTTAGGGAGACTGCAATACGTGGCCCTTCCCATCCGTCTTTTTTAGTGTGTGTTTCCTGAGAATAAAGATGTCCTTTTTAAACGTTTTTTGTTTTTTGAGACAGGGTCTCCCTGTGCAGTTGAGGCTGGCCTTGAACTCCCGGTGATCTTTCTGACTCAGCCTCCCGAGTGCTGGGGCCAAGCCCAGCAGGGCGTCCTTTTTGTTGTCCCCAGTCCAGTTAGTGGCTTCCCGATCCACAGTGTTCCTGTGCTCTGCTGTCCATCTGGCTTTCACGAGTGGACTCAAAGTGTCCTTCCTAGCCCTGCCCCAACCCATGTGGCCTCTGGCTGTCCCATGTGGGGCCGTCTGCTGTCTGGCCGTCCCGCAGCGTGCCCTTGTCTTTGATGGCTCTCGGTTCACGAGGTCCCCTCCCGCCCACCAGGGTGTGTGCGGGACCCCTGCTGTGGTCAATGACACCTGATCTTCTTGCCTGTAGGTGCGCTGGCGGTGGCGGCCATTCCACTGGACTTGTTTAGGAAGCAGCCCTCCGGACCACAGAGCTTCATGCTGACCAGCGGGCTGGGCCCGGGCAGCGTGGTGCTGGGCTCAGTCACTGCAGAGGTACAGTGGGGTCCCCCCAGTCCTGCCTGCCAGGCTCTGCGGCCTTGTCGTGATGTGCACATCCGCCTGGCGGGGGTGCTGCTCCGGGCCTGCGCCAGCAGACAGGGGTGGGTTCTCCCAGCCTGGGGCGGCCTGGGGCTGCTGAGCTGTGGTGCGGTACCTCCGCACGGCACCCCGGCCCAGCCCTGAGGCCCAGCGTGATGCCCACAGCCACAGCCAGGCATGTTTTCTGTGGCAGTTGGAAAATCCTTGCACGCTGGAGAAGTAAGTGGCCCAGAGTGCAGAAAGCATGACCCACGCCATCAAAAATCCTCCTCCCCCAAGAACGCTGTGTCCGTGCTGAACACGTGGACGTTTTTCTTATTGTTCCCCAAACCACACAGTATCACAACTGTCCAGGTATCACTTAGGTCATGTTAGGTATGATAAGTAACCTGGAGGTGGTTATAAGTCTGTAGGAGGGGCCAGGCAGGTTTGCACACCCCAGGAATCCCAGCTTCTTGGAGGCTGAGACAGGAGGGTCGCAAATTGAAGGCCACCTTGGGCAGCTTACATCTCAGAAGAAAAAGCCTTGGCGCTGAACCCAGTGATAGAGCACGAGAGTGTGCCCGCCCCGCACACACCTGGTCCCCAGAGTGCAAGGAGAAAGGGCAGAAAGGGCGTCGGGCAGGTTGTGTGCAGATAGCACCCGATTTCTGAGGACTTCACTACCACAGCGGGGCCCCAGAGCCGGGGGACCAGAGCGCCAAGGGCGAGTATACTGCAAAGCCGCTGACCGCTCCCACAGTTCTCTTACATAGAACCTGGGGAGCCCAGAGCCCCGCCCGCCCCGCAGCCTGCCCCTGCCGCCACGGTGGAGAAGGGCCGCACTGTGATGCCCTGTGGTACTGTGGTCACCACCGTCACCGCCGTGAAGACCAAGCCGCGAGTGGACACAGGGAGGGCGTCGGGTGAGCTGCGGGGCCATGCTGGGCACCAGTGCGGGGGTTGGGGGTGGAGACACGGGGAAGGGGGCAGGGCCAGCCCCACTCCTGCGTGGATTCAGGAGCGAAAGAAAATGTAGCGAGTTAGGTTAAATGCTCCAGTTCCCCCGGGGACACCAGGTAGCCCCGGTAAACTGTTTGAAAATGACCTAGCAGGCATGGTGGTGCATGCCTGTAATCCAGCACTCGCGAGGCTGAGGCAGGAAGATTGCCGAGAATTCCGGACCAGACTGGACTACATAGTGAAACCCTGTCTCCAAACACCAAACCAAACCAAACCAAAACCCCGAATCAGGAAGCCCTGGCCTTCACCAGGCCCCACCAGCGCAGGGCTCTCTTCTTTCCGGGCCTGGCGCAGCCCTGGCTGCCATGGTAACCGGGCCTGTACCGGCAGAGTCTCCTGTGAGGACGCCGGTCAAGGTGAAGGTCATTGAGAAGGACATCTCCGTGCAGGCCATCGCGTGCCACGGCACACCCGTCAGCAAAACGCTCTCCTCTTCGGACACAGGTAAGAGTTCGCCCGCTCCGCGCTCTGCCCCCGCCTGCGCAGGTGAGCTGTTCCGGAACGCGCTCCCTTGCCTGGAAGTAGAGCTCCCTTTGGGAGGAGTTTTGCGTTTTAACAATAGGTGGAGCCAGGTGTGGCAGCATCTGTCTGTAATCCCAATGCTTGGGAGGCTGAGGCAGGAGGAGCTCCAAGAATTTGGGTGCAGCTTGGGCTGCACAGTGTGTTCAAGGCCAGCCTGAACTACATAGCAAGACCCAGTCTCAAAAAACCCAAAAAGGCACTCCGAGTCCTCCAGCAGGTCCGTCAGGCAGTGTCGGAGCACACACCCAGAGAAAGAGCGCCCGCGCTCGGGCAGCCGCACGCTGAGGGCTGGGCCCCTCAGAAGGGCGTTCGGGGTGTTGATTTTTGCATTGCTTATCGTTTACCGAGTGTCTGTTCCTGATGGCCAGGCTGCCTGTCCTTAGTGGCTGAAGCAAAAGCAGACTTAACCGGCTGACGTGCAAACCCCGCCGCGTCGGGGCGCAGAGACGCGGTGGGCAGCTCATGCTGCTGTGCTGGGGGAGCCTGGAGTTTATAGATTTATGGCACCGAAGAAAGCCAGAGGACAAATCTCTGGAGCCCGCATCTTGCAGCCCCTTCTGACTTCCAGGGCGAGGGCGGGGAGGGGAGCAGCGTGGCGACTTCTGTGTGTCTTAGAGTTGCTGCTTCTCCAAAGCTACAGCTCCCTCAGAATCACAGCCTCCCGGCTCGTGTCTTTATTTCCTCTGTCCCTCCGCACCAGAGCTTGAAAACCTTTCTCACGTTTAGCAGAATGGCGCAAGCTGTGGCGCCCGAGTCAGAGACCCCGCGCGCCTCCGCTTTGCCGTCCACCAGGATCTCCATAGACAGCCCGTTCTGGCCCTGGACTTGCTACGTAGCCCAGGCTGGCCCTGACCTCGAAATTCTCCTGCCTCCGCTGCCCATGTGCTGGGATTGCAGGCGTGGCCATCACTTCCGGCTCTGTGAAACACTGTGTTGTTGTTAACGAACTCTGCGCCTCCCCCACCCCCACCCGCGGCAGAACTGTTGGTGTTGAACGGATCCGACCCGGTGGCCGAAGTCGCCATTCGACAGCTCAGTGAGTCCTCCAAGCTTAAGCTCAAGTCACCCCGGAAGAAGAGTACGATCATCATTTCAGGGGTCTCCAAGGTACGCGGGGTGGGCGGCCCGGTCGGAGGCGGCAGTGCGCAGAAAGCCGGGGGTGCGAATGTCAGGCTGTGGCCGCGTGAGGGCCGGGTGGGGTGGCTCGCCGGGGTGCACAGGACGGGGTGCTCTGCGAGGGGGCGGCTGGGGGACATTTCGAGGAAGACTGCAGAGCACGGAGGTGACGCCCGCCTCTCCCGTGTCACCGCCCGAGTTCTGGGGAACCTGGGCTTTCTGCACATTACTTACCTCCAAAGCGTTTGCATCTTTTGTGGCCAAGTGTCCCGCTACCATGGAGAAAGGTGTGCTGCGGGTGTCCCGCTCCCCACGGCGGCCCACACCCTTCCTTGATATTTGCAAGAACACTGAGGAGGCAGGGTTGCAGGCGGGGTTCCAGGCGGGGTTCCAGGCGGGGTCCCAGGCGGGGTTCTGCCTTGGATGAATTCTGGACACAGGTCGAGGAGAGAGCGGGCTGCGAGAGACCAGAGTGCTGAGGGTGGATCTTCTTCTTGGGGGGCTCCAGAGTGCAAGATGACCTCAACCTCTCAGAAATCCTCCTGCCTCAGCCTTCCCAGGGCTGGAGTGACAGGCGTGCACCACCATGCTGGGTTGGAAATAGAATTCTTAAAAGGATACAAAGTAGCTATCAATGAATTCCAACTTGCAAGTAGCATAAAAATGCTGTAGGAAAAAAAGATTAAGAGAGGCTAAACCTGAAACCCAAATTCATGCCCTTTGAAAAGGAAGAACTCATCCTTGTGTTGGGCCTCTGGGGCTCCCTCCTCCGTGGGCTCCGACCCCCTCGGCCAGGATTCCCAGAGACCTGCCCTGGACCCTCTGTCACCGGTGGTTATGACAGAAGAGCCTGCTGAGGTGGCCGGTGGCACGTGCTGAGGCTTTCCAGTCTTCAGGGCAGAGGAGGCAGTGGCACACACCTGCAATCCCAGCACTCGGCAGGCTGAGGCAGGAGGCCTGCCAGGAGTTCGAGGCCAGCTTGGGCTACATAGTGAGTTCAAGGCCAGCCTGGACTGCACAGCGAGACCCTGTCTCAAAACAAGCATGAGCCTGCTGTGTGGCGCAGAGCGACCGACGCCTGGCATTTCCTCCCCGGCCCTGGGCTCCCCGGCCACTCACCGTGCTCTCCCCACAGACCTCCCTCTCTCAGGACCACGACGCTGCCCTCATGCTGGACTACGCGGCCTCCATGGACAGCGCCCCCCAGGAGGACACCCCGGCCAGCGCCCCAGCCAATGCCCTGGTCCCCATGGAGGCAGCCGCGCCCTCGGCCCCGCCTGCGAAGCATGAGCCAGCCCCCGTGCCCGCCGCCCCCGCGCTCCCAGAGGCTGAGCTTGTCCCCTGGGACGTGGACAGGGAGGCAGCGGCGGCATGGAGCGGGCCGTGCCTGCTGGAGCCCGACGGGGATGAGCTGTCCGAGAGCTCCCTGAGTGCCGGGGAGCTGGGCGCTCCTAAGAAGCGCAAAGGTAAAGCTACGTGCTCTGGCCACGTCCCCTCCCCCCCCCGCATGGATCCCCTCCCACGTCTGCGGCCCGCAGTGTTGGTGCCCTCTCCCATCTGCCGTGCTCCACCTGGCACGGTCACCAGCAGCCAGCGGCTGCCAGGGCTCCTCTACAGAGCCAGGCAGCTCTCCCCTGACTCAGTCCCCCGGGCCAGCCGGGCTGTGGGCCAGGACGTGGCACCCTGCAGGCAGGCAGCTCCCGAGGGGACTCAGGGGCCGTGGGTCCCGGGGGAGGCTGATCACTGCCCCGCGCCCGCGTGCACAGCCGGACCCCGACGGGACCCCAGCTTCCAGCTCACCCACTCACAGGGCAGCCTCGCTGACCCTCAGTTTCCCACTTGCTCGGGGACCACGCTCTCCGAGAGCCCCTGCCCACCCAGCCGCTCCCGCTCTGCCTCCTCCCAGCGCCACTCCCCCTCAGCAGGACCTCGGCCAAGCGGTGACAGGAGGCACGCCGCCCCCCGCCTGTCCTGGCCGAGCCTGGGGTCACAGCGCCTGGCCCTGGCACGGAGAGGCCAGCAGTGCTGCTGAGCACCCCACGGAGCAGGGCCACCTCCCCAGTGCCCTCGAGCGGCCCGTGGCCCATCCGGCTGCTCCAACTGAGGCTAAGGGTGCCCCGGGGAGTCCCGTCTGCCCTGGCCGCCTCGGCTTTTGTCGTTGCTGTTGTTTCTTGTTTTTTTGAGCCAGGGTCTTGCTCCGTAGCCCAGACGGGCCTTGCACTCATAGCAATCCTTCTGCCTCAGCCTCCTGTTTGCTGGGGTTGGGGTTACAGGTGTGCACCCCCATGGCCGGCTCCCCAGCCTGGTTTTGCTGCTCTCCCATGACCCGTGCCCTGTTGGAGCCAACGGCACGGGGACGGGGAGGAGTTAAAAGAAACAGGAGGAGGCTGGGGAGGGAGGAGGAAGTTCCCGGAAAGGCTCCCAGCCCCTGGCCCTCTTGCCCGCCCTCTGGCCTCTTGGGGCTTTCCTTGGCCTACAGGTTAGCGCTGCAGTGGCCTCGCTCTTGGCCCCCCTGGCGGTGGGCCCTGTACAGTCACCCAGGCCTGTTCCTGGGAGCAGAGGGAGCAACTCCCTGGCTTCCCTTCCAGGCCCGGCCGGCTCCTCTCTCTGGCCTCCCCTTCCTGGTCTCCCCTCATCCTTGTCCCTCCTATCACAGGCCGGCGGGTGGTACCCTTCGGGCTCGGGGTGTCCTGGCAGCTTGTGGGGAGCTGGTGGCCCCCTGCACCTGTTTCCTGCTTCCTGGATGCTGTTACCCCTGGGTGCTGCTGCATCAGCCCCTGGTGCTCCCAAAGGAGGAGGTGTTTGGCCTCGGTTTTTAAATGTTTTCATTCCTAGCCGGGCCTTGTGGTGCATATCTGTAATCCCAGGGCTGGGGAGGCCGAGGCAGGAGGGTTGCCATGCTCCAAGGCCAGCCGGGGCCACATGGTGAGTTCAACACCAGCTTGAACTGCAGAGCAAGACCCTGTCTACAAAAGTCTTTTCTTCATGCTAATTTTTTTTCAAGAGCTTCGTACTTAACCTCGTTGTGGTTGCCAAATAGTTTTCATTTTGCACAAAGAATTTTCAAACCGGGCCACACTGGGAAGGGCTCTGTGAAGGCTGCGCTCCTTTTTAAACTTTCTTTTCAAACTGCCTGTATCTTCTGTGGTACTAAGGAGTCAGAGGACGCCATGCGTTTGGAATTTTCTTGGAAATTCACATGTCGTAATACCACCTTGGGAATGCCATTCCCAAGCTGGGATTACCTTTTTAACAAGCATAAGCGGACTGGTCCAGCGGTGTGCAGTGACCTGGCACCCTTGTGCTGTGTGTGCACAGGTGGTCACATGGTCAGTCTTAGGTACGAGACAGGGTCTTGATACACAGTTCAGGCTGGCTTTGAACTCTGCGATTCTCCTGCCTCAGCCTCCGAACCACTGGGTTCACAGGTGTGTACCACCACACCGGGCAGGTGCATTTTGCATCAAGAGCACTGAGAGGTTTGGGGGGAAACTGGAAAGTAAAGAACCTGGCCAGTGTCCTGCACGGTGGCTCTGAGTGTGTGTGCGTGCATGTGTGTGCATACGTGTGTACATGCGTGTGTGCGGGCGTGCGTGCCGGCGTGTGATGTCAGTGCTTCCAGGCTCTCACTCTCTTTCGTTCTGGTTTTGCTCTCGCATCGCGCCCATTCCCTTTAACCTAAGAGGATCGCTCTGCAGACCAGAGTTAATGCGTGCGCAGTAAGTGACTTCCGCCCTCGGTCGCGTCCGCGTCGCCGTGCTGTGGGGAAGCCGCTCTGAGCTGGACCTGCCCGTGCCTCTGCCCACCTCGCCTCCCTTCCCCAGTCTGCCAGCTCGCCAGCCCGCCGCTCCCCCTCCCGCGCTCCTAGGTCAGCCTGGGCCCCAGCGCCTTCACCCGCCCAGGGAGGGCGCTGTTCCGCTGCCTGGGGCCCAGAGACCTTGCTGTTCCAGGGCGAGCTGCGGTTTTCAGATTGTTTCTGGGCAGAGTTCCTACCGATGGGGTTTTATTTTATTTTTTGTTCTTTTTGTTTTTTTGAGACAGGGTCTAGCTGTGTAGCCCAGGCTGGCCTGGAACTCAGGGTGGTTGTCCTGCCTCAGCCTCCTGAGAGCTGGGATTACAGACATACACTACAGTGCCCCACCTGAGATTTTAGGGTAGATTCTTCCATTATGTTCATTCTTAAACAGTATGGACACCAATAGGAATCGATGTGGAAATACATGTAACATTAGGGCTGTACTTTAAAATAATTATTCTTTAATTCCTTCATGTATTTGTTTAGACTTCAGTCTTCTCATGTACTTTTTTCTTTTTTATAGAATCAGAGAAAGGGCCAGGTGTGGTGGTTCACACCTAGAATCCCAGCACTGGGGAGGCTGAGGCAGAAGCATTGCCGAGAGTTTGAGACCAGTCTGGGCTACAAAGTGAGATGAGCCTGTCTCAAAAAAAACTTCAGGGGAAGACATTTTTCTTCTCCTTTCCTCCTGTCTAAAGATCTGGATCACTTGGCTGGGGTTTCGTCTAACCACTGTCGGAGCTGTTAACTTGTTTGCTGTTATCTTAGCCGCGTGGATGTGTGGGGTGCGGCCCCCCACACGCTGCTGCGGTGTGTAGTGGTCCTGGTGGGTGGGTGGGGCGTTCACGGCTCCTTTAGCCGTGTTTTAACTGCTGGCTCCCTGCATGAGGACTGCGCGCTGCTGGGGCGGCCGTGGCAATGCACGTGCAGCACGCTAGGGGCAGCCCGGGAGTCAGGGTCCCCGCCCCTCACCGTGACTGGGGGAGCCTCTGTCCTTCTTCTTAGGCCCCAGGACGGGCGACTGCACACTCTCATCACCCTGTGGCGCCAGCACTCAGCCCTTCTGCCTTTTTCCGTCCCGGTCCCCTTCCCAGCAATGAGTGACCCTAAGTGCGTCGTTTGTTTTGGTTTGCTTTGCTTTTCTGAGTCAGGGTCTCACTATGCAGTTTAGGCTGGCTTTGAACTCACAGTGATCCTCCTGTCTCAGCCTTCTGTGTGCTGGGATCACAGCAGGCACCACCATTCCCGAATCCAAATTGCATTTTAAGGGATCCTCGCAGCCACGGCTGTGGCTGGGTCTCACTCTTGCCCCTGCCCGAATGCAGCGCCAGGTGTCAGATGGTGACCGTGGCTTCAGCTGTCGATGCCTCCGTGTCACCTGGGGGTGGCAGGTGCTGGGAGCAGCCCCGGACCGCACCACGTTTCCCGGAGACCAGAGCCTCCCGAGAGGCCACGCGGAGCCACTGTGTCCTGGGCATGGAGCGGGTCTGCAGCCCTGAGCCATGCGCGGTGGGCGGGTGGAGACCGGCAGCATCAGTGTTAGGCAGGGCCCCAGGCATTGCTCACCCAGTGAGGGCAGAACAGGCTCCGGGAAGGAAGTTCTTTGGGAGAGAAGGGCTTCCTCCACGCTAGTTGTCCTTGCTGCTCCTTGCAGTTGGTAGCTGGGCCAACCCCCCCAGGTGCATTTGCATCATTGAACCTTTGTCCCCCACACCTGGTGTCCCCGCCCCCCCCAGATAAACGCCCCAGCCTGCTGCCCCCCATCCTGCCTGGGGTGCCCTCCCGGGGCCTGGGAGCAGCCTCCGTGTCATACACCAGCACCCTCGGGCCAGGGCAGATGCACCACGAGGGTAGAGCACAGCCAGCCGGAGCCCGCGGTCGGTCACCCTGGCCTGGATGCCATGGGCACTGGGTCCCCCTGGAGGCCGCCACCTGTCACACTCTCTGGTCGCTCCCCGCACTGGCCTGGCCTCGGGTCTCCTAGGGCCGTCACAAAGCACGAGGAGCCGGATGTGAGATCCGGGCTGGGCTGGGTGGTGCACACTCAGAGGCTGAGACACGGGGGTTGCAATTTAGCGATTTAGTGACCCCTGGCTTGGAATAGGATTTCTTTTAAAAGGAGCTGGACAGCAGTGTGAAGAAGGCTCTGGGTTTGATCCCTGGTGATGTACAAAGCAAAGCAAAGCAAAGCAAAGCCGAGCCTCCCTGTTCCCCCTCCAGGAGCCTGGGGTCCGATTGCCGCGTCTATGGGGCGAGCCTGT
>RJWM01036869.1:0-17853 GCA_004363535.1 Dasyprocta punctata
AGCCAGTAATTGTGTCCGGGGGTGGGGTGGGGGGTGGGGGGTGGGGAACTTGGTGGCTTTAGAAGTGCCACATCCCGGAAATTATCCATTGCTCTGTAAGTAACCCCTAATAAACTCATTTACTCACCAAGCTGGACTTGTCTGAGTCATTTTTTGGGTGGTTGGTCCCCTCTGTTTGGAGGCAGACATTTCTCTGGAAAACTCACATAACATCTGGGACTCAAACAGCATTCCAACAGGTGCAAAGATGAGTTGGAAGAGCATCCACGGGGAATCCCAGCATGGCCATCCTCCTTCATGTGGAGTGGGTTGGTGTGCATCCTAGAAGAGTGTGATCCACTATGTGAGTATAGGGATGTCCCCAAAACATCTAATGGATGACAGTATACACTGAAATCCCCCAAGGTAGTCCATTTGGGATGGGTTTGCAGATCTGTAGCCATTGCTGCATGGCCTCTGTTATGATTGATAAGACATGCTACTGAGGCCAACATGTCTGCCCAGATGGAGTTCCTTGCATGGCCATCTATCGATATATTAAAAAAATATTAGGGATGTCTTGGAACGTCAAAAATTAAGGAAAATGCTATTATTTGTTAGTAAGCAATATGATTTAAAGGGGATAAAATTGCTGTATAATATTACAACACCTATGGAGTAGTCGTTGCTCATGGTAGCAGCAGAGGCTAAGCTGCAGACTCGAGTATGTATCAAAGAAGTACAGGAAGGAAGAGAACCGGGATAAACCTATCCAGGTGTCAGCTGGAGATATTTCTGGAGCTAGACACTGCCAAGAAGATGAGGTCTAGGCCACCAGACTAAGTCAAGCTGGAGCCCAAACCTGAGCCAATATGGGCAATAGGTTGGGTGAGCAGAAAGCCAGATATCAGGGAGAAGGAACAACTCATTGAGCACATGAAGCCTGCATAGAGTCCTAGTGGGTCACAAGGCTGGGGTTGACTCCTTTTCAGGATGCCAGGGGAAGAGGAACAAGCCTTCCTGATGTGAGGAGATAATGAGAGTACATTTGGGCATATCCTAATTGTTAAATTTACTTTTGGATTACCTGGTTTAAGATGATATTTTTATCTAACTGGTATAGCTAAAACATTTCTTGTGAACAGCTTTGGTATAGTTCTTAAACTGCAATTACAGTATTCCAATTCTCAGTTGTTTTAGGTTACCAAGAGTTCCAAGGGCAATATCTAAACACAAAACAACCAAAAAACAAAACAAAACAAATCAAAACAAGACAAACAACAACATCATCAACAGCACCATCACAAGTGCTGGCAAGAGTGTGAGGAAAAAGGAACCATTTTATACTGTTGATGGAAATGTAAGCTACAGCTACTATGAAGATTCCTCAAAAAACTAAAAATACAAATTGTGTTTGATCCAGCCATGCCTCTTCAGGCTATCCTCCCAAAGGAGTTAAAGACATCGTATTACAGTGACACCAATGTTTATAGTAGCGTAACTCATAATAGCTAAACCTCGGCAGCAGCCTGTGTAGCTGTCAGCAGATAAATAATAAACTATGGCAGGTATACTCAATGGAGAATTACTCAGTAATAAAAAAGGATAAATTTGGGTAACTTTTGGGAAAATGAATGCATCTTAAGACCATAATGCAAATGAAATAAATCAGACATATAAGGTTAAATATTGCATGATTCCATTTCTGTGAGAAATCAATAATATAAATAATTTAGAGGCTAAAATAAAAAATAGGTGATAAGAAACAGGAAAGTAGGCTTTTTTTTTCAATAGGAAGTTAATCTCTGGATGGAGGAAGAGGGGAAGAAGGAGAATAGAAAGGAAGTAAAAAGAAGTAAGATATGATATGTATATGTACCAATTCTCCATGGTGAATGTATTGGAAACATGTAAAAGTGAAAAATAAAACCAGCCAGTGGACGGTAAGGTGGGATCAAAATATAAGGTAATATTTAAATAAAATTAATTTATAATAGTAAAAGGCACATTGCCATTAATTGCCCTCACACTATTCCTCTGTGCTTCTAACGTGCGTATCTCATAGTTCTTGTCACTTTCTGAGGCAGTTCTGGAAGTCCTCTTTTGTGAATGTCTATAAGGTATGGTCAGAAATACAGTGGCTACTACTGCTGAGTGCCATTCAAGGGAAAAACAGTTTTGTAAAAAACAGTGTGTACTAATCCACCTTATTTACAAGACCTGACATTGTTGGCTTTTCCCTATAACCATAAAAAGTAAATGTTTTGAATCAATTCATTGAGGCAGCCAGAGCAGCACAACCTAAGACACTCATGAACAAGGTTTTCCCAGCTTAACATTATGGCCTCAAATTTATTTCACAAAGAACTCAAGCTTATCCTTCTTTACGGCAGAGTAGTACTCCATTGTGTATAAATACCACATTTTCTTTATACATTTGTTTGTTGATGGACCTATAGCTCACTTCCAAGACTTAGCTATTGTAAATTTTACTGATATAAAATGTGATTATGCATGTATTACTGTAATATGAGGTCTTTAACTCCTTTGGGAAGATACCCAGAAGAGGTAGAGCTAGGTCAAATGGAATTTCTATTTTTAGTTTTTTTTTTTTTTGAGAAATTTCCATAGTGGTTGCACTAGTTTACATTCATAACAACAAAGAAGAAGGGTTCCTTTTCCCTTGCAGCCTTTCCAACATTATTATCTGATTTTATTTTATTTTATTTTATTTTATTTTTTGCATCCAAAGGTTTATTTACTTGACAAAATGCAAAGTGGTATTATCACGAAAGGAGAGAGGACCCTGTGAAATCTAAAGCTTACACACTTTTAAAAAGCTATCAGAGTCAGGCGTGGTGGTGCATGCCTGTAATCCCAGCGCTTGGGAGGCTGAGGCAAGAGAACTATTGCAAGTTTGAGACCAGCCTGAGGTACAAAAATGAGCACAAGGCCAGTCTGAACTGCGTAGTGATACCTTGTCACAAATAGACCACAAAAAACAAAAACAAAAACAAAAACAAAAAAAATGAAAAGCAAAGCTGTCAAATATTACAAAATGCAGAAATAAAATCATGTTTTGATTAATGAATCATGAACTCCTGTAGGAAATTTTGTTTTCCCCTATCAGTATCTATCTTTTATTTTGTTCTTTATTTATATTTGGATTTCTCATGTAAGAAAAAACTATGTGATATTTAAGCTCGTGTATCTGATTTATTTCACTTTACATTATGATCTCAAAATGCATTCATTTTCCTACGAATGACTCAAGTTTATTCTTTTGGGCAGAATAGTAGCCCAAACTGTATAAATGCCACATTTTTTTAATTCAGTCATCCATTGATGGGCATATAGGTCACTTCCAAGCTTTAACTATTGTGAATTGTGCTACTGTGAACATGGGTATACATGTAGCACTAAATTATGATGCATTTAACTCATTTAGGAGAATACCGAGAAAGAGAATAACTGGGTCAAATGGTTGTATTAGTTTGCATTCCCACCAACAATGTAGAGTGTTACTTTTTCCAAGCAGTTTAGCCAAAATATATTATCATTTGATTTCTTGATGATAAGTCATTCTTTCTGGAGTAGGAGAGAATCTCAGTGCTAGTGAAATTTGCATTTTTCTAATAACCACTGATGTTGAACAGTTTTTCGTATATTTATTGTCCATTTGTACTTCTTCTGAGAAGTATCTGTTCATTACAATTGCCAATTTTTTGATTGATTCTTTTATTTGTGGGAGGTCTAAGTTTTTACAGTTCTTTATATATTCTAGGTAACTGTCCTCCTTCTGATGAATAGCTTGCAACACTTTTTTTTTTCAATTCTGTAGCTTGTTTCTTTCTTCTGTTTGTTGTTCCCTTTGTTGTGTAGAAGCTTTTTTAAAAATATGATCCCATTTGTCAATTTTTGGCATTATTTCTTGTGTACTTGGGATTCTGTACAGAAAGTCCTTTCCTGCACCTATATCTTCAAGAGTTATACCTATTTTATTGTCCAGCAGATTGTTTCTATTTTAATTTTTAGATCTTTGATCCACTTTGATTTTAGTTTAGTATATGGTGAGAGATATGAGTGTAGGTTTAGTTTTCTCCATGTGGATACCCAGTGTTCCCAGCAGCATTTGTTAAAGAGGTTATCTTTCCTCCAGCATAAGTTTTTCACTCCTTTATTAAAAATCAGGTAACTGAATGTGCCAAGAGTTTTTTTGCATCCTGTATTCGGTATTACTAATCAACTTGTCTGCTTTTTGCCAATACCATGCTCTTTTTTATCTTTTTAAGTCACTGTAACTTTGTAGTGTAAGCTGAAGTATGGGATTGTGATGTCTCCCACTTAGCCCTTGTTCCCCAAGATTGTTTTTGCTCTTTTAGGTATCTTTTTCCAAATGAATTTTAGGATCATTTTTTCTAGTTCTGTAAGAAGTGCTCTTGGTACTTTGATTGGGATTGCATTAAATGTGGATATCAATTTTCAAAGTATGGCCAATTTGACTGTATTGGTTCTGCCTATACAGGAACAAAGCACATCTTTCCATTTTCTGATGTCCTGTTGAACTTCCTTTTTTCAGAGTACTGTGATTTTCACTGTAGAATTGCTTCATCTCCTTAGTTAGGTTAATTTTTCAGTATTTAATTTTTATTGATGCTATTGTAGCAGGTATTTTTTCCCTAATGTCTTTCTTAGTGAGATTATTATTAGTATACAGGAATACTATTGATTTGAGTGCATTGACTTTGTGTCATGCTATGCTACTGAATTTCATTATTAATTCTAAGAGTCTTGCTGGGATTTTTTTGATGACATATAGAAGATAATGCCATCTGCAAATAATGGTAGTTTGACTTCTTCCTTTCCTATGCATATCCCTTTCTTTGTCTTGCCTGATTGCTCTGGCTAATGTTCCAAGAACTATATTGAACAGAAGTAGTGACAGAGGACACCCTTTTCTTGTTCCTGACTTTAGAGGGAAAGCTTTCAGTGTCTCTCCATTTTATATGATGTTGGCAGTAGGTTTGTCATGAATGGCTTTTGTCAGAGTGCAATAAGGTTCTCCTATGCTTATTTTATTTCTTTATTTATTTAAATAATAAGTGAATGTTGGACTTTGTCAAATACTTTTTCTGTGTCAATTGAGAGGATCATACAATTTTTAAAAATTTATGTGGTATATTACATTTATTGATTTGTGTATGTTGAACCATCTCTGCCTCCCTGGAATGAATCTGACATGATCATGACATATGATCTTTTTGATGATTTGTTGCATTCTGTTTGCCCATATCTTGTTGAGGATTTTTGTATCAGTGTTTATTAAAGAGATTGGCCTCTACTGTCTTTTTTGGTTGGGTCCTTGTCTGGTTTTAGAATTAGGGTAGTGCTAGCTTTCAGGAATGACTTTGAATGTTTGAGGAATTACTGGCAGTAGATCTTTTCTAAACTTCTACAATTCAGCATTGAGTCCCTTTTTTTAGTTGGCAGTTTTATTACTTATTTAATTTCATTGCCTGATACTGGATTCTTCATGATTTTTACATCTTCTTGGTTCAGTTTGGTAGTTTATATGTATCTAGGTATTTGTTTCTTCTGAATTCTCTATTTTGTTAGAGTACAAGTTCTCTTGATCATCTTTTGGATTTTGGCAGAGTCCACTGTAATTTCTCTTTTTTCACTTCTAATTGCACTTATTGAGTCTTGTCTTTACTTTTTTTGGTAAGATTGGTTAAGGGTTTGTTTGTTTTATTTATTCTTTCCAAGAACCAGTTTTTTGATTCATTGATTCTTTGTATTGTTTTTTAGTCTCAATTTCATTAATTTCTGCCCTCATATTTATAATCTCTTTCCTTATACTAGCTTTGTATTTGGATTATGCTTGTTTTTCTAGGACATTGAGGTGTGTCATTAAGTTATTTTTTTGAACTTGCTATGATCTTGTGATGTAGGCATTTAGCTATAAACTTTTCTCTTAGGACTAATTTCATTGTGTCCTGTAAGTTCTGGTATATTTTACTGGCATTATCATTTGATTCTATGAATTATCTAATTCCTTCCTTGCTTTCTTCTATGACTCTTTGATTATTGGACTAATTTCATTGTGTCCTGTAAGTTCTGGTATGTTGTACTGAGATTATCATTTGATTCTATGAACTATCTAATTCCTTCCTTGATTTCTATGACCCTTTGATTATTTAAAAGAATATTGTTTAATTTCCTCCAAAGATTTCTTGACAAACCATGGACAGGGAAGCAGATTCTGATCTTGAGTTATGGTCATCATTAGTAGTTTGACAGCTGTCAAATAAGAAGAAACAAATTAGATTGAGAGATTAAGTATGTAAGATCTAAGTAATAAGGCTCTGAAAAGACCATGCTCAGGACAGTAACCAAGACCCCCAATTCCAGATATTTGGCCAGGGCATCCATGAATCAAACAGTTTTTCATGGATCTTGGAAGCACAGTCAGTCAATTTTTGTGGGGTGTCTTTTTTTAGACCTATTGACAAAGGAGGTACATTCTTTTTTTAGGGACAAATATAACCCCTTTGTTTCAGTTGTTAGGAGATCTAGTCCCCTGCGGTGTACCTCCACTGCTCCTCATGAGTCTATTTGGTCTTGAAGGAAGGCAATACTGTGGGCAAATTTGTCTAGACCAGTGGTAGCAATTATTTTAGAGCTTTCAATGATACAAACAGCTCACTGCAGCATGCATGTCATAGGTTGGCCACCACTGGACTAGGCTGTCTGTCAAGTTCTTAGGTAGCTGCTGATGATAGGAGAAAGATATGATTAGGTTTAAAGTCTTATGTAAGCAGTCACTGTTTATTATCTCTGTTAGAGGCAGTTTTAAATAATCCATAATTATCTCAAAAGAAACAGAAAAGACCCAAAAGATGTCCTGTTATAACTTGGAATAGGGACCCTAAGTGTAGTAAACAAAACATTAGTGAGACTACTCATACAACTTACTTGGAGAGAGCAAGTCATTTTACTTATCTGATATACCAGAGCTGTTGGTGTTTTCTTTTCTAAAAACAGGCTTGAGGTTGTCTACTGGTTTATAGGTGTACAAAGTTCATGGTTTGTTTTTTTTTGTCTTCTAGTGTCTCAGGCAGCTTGGGCTGAGACACTATCTAGTTTTTGAACCTTAATGGAAGAAGGAGTGATTAATAGGATTGTGAAATCTTGTGTTAGGTGATATCTATATCTATATCTTTATCTGTCTATATAGCTATATCTATCTGTCTATCTAGTGGGGCATGGACTCAGGAGATGGCCCTTTTCTCCTGAAGGTGCTAACTGAGCAGGTCGTTGAGGAGGTAACCTGTGGGAGGGAGGCGCTGACAGGAGAAAGGCCCCTGTAGCATCAGCAAAGGACTGATTACTTCTAGGTTATAGATCAGGCCTCAGGTAGAGGACCATAAAGGCTTGAATGTTTCTTACAGTAAAGATATAATTGAAATATAGCATTATATTTCAGGCTGCCAACAGGTGTCCATTACTTATTTTCCCCAAGTGTATACATAGGCCTTTTTTTTTTATTACACATAAATATAAGATGATTTGTTAGTAGAATCTTAGTGTGGAATTCTTCCCAGTGGCTGAGGATGGAATTAAAATGAATAGATGAGGCATTTCTCATGATGGGTCTGTAGAAAGGAGGGGAAAAAACTAGGTCTTAGAATTTTAGCAAGGTTGTCCCTGAGTCAGTCTGTATTGCTGAGGACCTGATAGGGCATCTAGCCTTACAGCCTCTGGAATGTGACCTGGTTAGGCTGAATTCCTTGGGATTAGGTCATAGAAGCCTTACAGAGCTTTTGCCTGGGTTAGTTTCACATGGAAACTTGACAGGCCATACTCTAGATTCTCTATAATGTTTTTCAGTTTATATCAAAACATCCCCTGATAAAGCTAAGCTCCCTTGGGATTGGACGTTTCCAGACATGACTGGACATGTGCATGTTCCCTTGGAACCTTAGAATCTCCCTATGTCCACAATGTTCATACATGGAGTCTAGAACTGGGATGCCTCACTGGCTATGTGTCTGCCAGTTTTGAGGCTTCCTAAAATCTGGTTTTGAAAGGAGTAACAATTGCCTCACTCAACAGAACTCCAAACTCTAGATTATTTCCCCACAGATATGGCTCTCTTTCTCTGGCAGAGAAACAGGCATTTTCACAGATAATATTCCACCAGCTGAAAGTCTACCATGAGGAAATAAGACTTATCCCTAGAGAAACTTTAAGTCACAAAACATACATGTTCAGTGATAAAATCTCAAAATAAAAATCAGGTACTATGTAAATTTGGTCTACATATTTTTGATAGGTGCATAGACTTAAAGTCACCATTGTTACAATGAAAGCAAAACTGAGCAAAAAGGAGGGCAAATCAATATTAGCAAATGTTGGGGACCAGGGGATATGATATATTTTACTATGCTGGGGACCAGGCTATGTGACTGGGGTCCCATTGACTCTGAGGCCAGTGTGACTTGCTTTAGGAACAGAGAATTATATGAAAGGCTGTGTACTTCCTGGCTGCGCAGAGAAAGCTGGGAATCTGCAGCAATCCTAAGGCAAGATAACATCTGCTGAGGACAATCTAAAGAATGTAGACATATTGATATGGAGAAAGACTTATTCTCCGTTAACTTTTCCCTGTCTACTGCAGTCACTTTCATGAAAAGTACATCACCCTTTCCCTTATGCTCCGCTCTTACTAGTAACAGTAGGTCAGTCATGGAGATTGGTATGCCTGTCCACCAGAGGCAGGTTCCTCCTGGTCCCCTTGTACCTTAAAATTTGCCCTTTGTCTTTCTTTATTCCCTGATGTTTCCACTACAGGTGTCCTGGGGTATGATCAGCCCCTGGCAAACAAACTCCTTCAGCTTTTGGGTAGCTTTTGGATCCAGAGGGGATCCAGTCAGCTAGAGTTGGTTTGGCTGGCCACAGCAGTGAGAATTTTAATACAGACAAAATTTTCTCTTCCCGTGAGGGATCACACTGTACCTTTTAACTCTGTTTTTCCTAAGTTATCCAGAATCAGTAACTAAACAAATGAAACACTCTGATAGCTGAAAGCCTGAGGAGAAGAGGGAATCAGAAAAGGAGAAGGAAAAACCTGTAGAAAGGAAGTTCTCCATGTGAGTCCATGACCCATGGTGAAGCACAAACACCCCTGGCATTAAATAGAACTGCCCATTCAGAGCAAGACACCAAGTACTCCACATGAAAAGCAACAATTCAGGTGGGGCCAGGTTCATGTCTCCCAGTTCCCTGCTGTGGGTGACTATGCCAAAGTACTGGTCTACCAGTAACCTTTTCTACTTGGTTTGACTTAGGACCATCCCCACTGAGGCCAGTGCCACAGTCTTTAAGACAGACTTTCCACATTGTGTGGATCATCAACAGAATATAAGCCCAACTGATTAGCACAGGTCTCCTGTCCTCCATAAAGACAGAAGCCTTTCACCCCCACAATATAGTCATTTCCACATAGTCAGGTCACCATTTATCCCATACCCTCAAGAAACATCTTGGTCTCTTACGAAAAAGAAATTAGAGGAACAATAGAGTTACCCTCCTTTTTGAATGGGTTGCTATTTGCCTATTTGTGCTGCGGTCTCTAAAGGTCTCTGGGCTGCGGATGCCTCCAGTGTCTGGTGGGGTCTCTGGGCTGCTGTGTGGTAAAGTCTGTTGGCTCTTTGGTGAGGTCTCTTGAGGTTTGGTACTGTCCTCCTGGCTTACCAGTTGTTACAGTTGAATGGGTCAGTAGTTCAGCTTCTTGTGTGTGATAATGAGAAAAGTATTGCCAAGCATAAACCCAGTAGTAGGTAGTAAGTTAGCTATGTTTATTAACGATCATGGGAAGTTGTGCTCAGGGCAGGTCCATGCCAGTAAAGGTGCCAGAGTAACAGAAAAAGCACTGCATGCTGGTTAATGGTAGCAGCAAAAACCAGAAAAAGAGGAGAAAGGAAAGGGACCAATAACTCAGACTTTCACAATTTAAAGGCCAGACGCCTCTGTTTTTGATGCCTCCAAATGAATCTCCCATGGCACCAGTGCTTTGGTGCCTATGTTCTCACCCAGGGAATGGTGATCTCCTGGGCTTTTGTTATTTTATTTTCTACCTCTCTTAGGATAATGGAAGCAGAAATGACCTTTTAATGCTATGGGGGACCTGGCCTAGATCCCCAGTGTCCAGAACAAGTGTGTGGCAAAGGCTTAAAATAAATGAGACAAGTGGTATGATTTTAGGGCTCCAGAAGGGTCAAAACCTTCTAGCAGAGTTTGAGACTCTGTGAGCTAAGACAAGACGTGTCTCTGGGCAGCTCATATTTATTTTTTCATTCAAGGAAGGAATTAGAGTGGAAAATGTAGGAAACTCAGCAGGAGCTTGAGAGTGGTTCAAAGACTTTTCTAAGTAGCAGATTATGTTATTTTAGGAGAAGTATCTTAACCTTGAGTATAATCCTGAGATGACTCATGAAGGCATAGATGATCTTACACTAAGAAGAGTCAATGGGAAATCTCAGATGGGTGGTACTAATAATCTGGACTCTTCCTTTTATCCCATAAGGAAATATGTAAAACCAGTCACTGTGAACTTGTGGTCCCTAACAGAATGCTGTTTAGAGTTAAATGGAGGGAAGGGAAGTGACTCACTCATCTTCTTTGCTTCTAACTGTACTAGCTGGGCTCCCACCTCAAAAGGAAGCCTATAGCTGTCAGTCAGGCACTTCTACAATTATCAGGCCCTCTTTCTGGAAGAACCAGACTCACCGAATTGAGAACTGTTCTTCCTTAAATCCTGCTCCCTTCCTCCAAGAGGAAGGAGATTTATTTGACCATGGTTATGAGCAAGTGATCCTCCAGATATATGTTGCTAGAAAGGACTCTAAAGATACCCCTTTAGAGAAGCCAGACATGGTTCTCTTCTGTGATAGGAACTCCTTTGTCATCAATGGCATATGAAGGACAGGATACACAGTGGTGACCTTACAGGCCACTGTTGAAAGCTACCCCCTTACTCCAGAACCAGTGCCCAGCTTGCAGAATTCATAGCATAGAGAGCTGTAGCTTAGAAAAGGATAGAGAGTTAACATCTGTACGCTTTCAAAATAAGCTTTCCTAGTGTTGCATGCCCATGCAGCTATATAAAAAGAAAGACAGTCTGTTTCAGCCAACAGGCCTCCTACTGAATACCATAGAGAGATTGATAGCTTCCTGTCCTAAGTTGACCTCACGTCTCAGATAGCAGTCATATTGCCAAGGCCACCAGAAGCAAATGAATGAGATCACTCAAGGGAACCAATGGACTGATCATGCAGCCAAAGCAACAGCTCAAGAACTCTTCCATCCAAAGTTTATACCGGCAACCCTATTCTAAAAAATCCTTTGGGAAATGCCAAACCTGCTTACAACAAGCAGAGACAGAGTGGGCACTGCTATAGGGATATCAGCTATTCTTTTCTGGATGGTTCTCATGGAAGGGGAAAAACTCATACCCATAACTAGTAGTCATTAGAAAAATTCTTCAAATTTTCTATGAAGCCTTTCACAAAGGAAAAGAAAAAAGGCATACCAAGTGGCTCAGAGGCTATTTAAAGGAATGGGGCTTCATCAACAATGGGCTAGATTGTAAGGGTGTGTGAGGGTTGTCAACAGAATACCCCTTTAAACAAAAGGATCTCACCTCCTGACAGTCAACAAAATGAAGGATACCCTGGGATGGGCAGATATATTTCACCCTGCACTTGGGAATTCAATACCTCTTAGTATGGATAAATACTTTTACCAGTGGGATGGGGGCCTTCCCATGTAAAACAGAGAAAGCTATTGAGGTGATAAAGACTTTAACATCAGAGATTATTCCCAGTTTTGGGCTCCCCCAAAGCCTCCAGAGTAATAATGACCCTTCTTTTAAGATCACCTTCTCCCAGGGAGTATCCTAAATCCTGGGAATTCATTACAATCTACCATATCTTCAGAAAAGATAGAAAAAACAAGTGACTTTCTTAAGCAATATCTGAGAAAATTCACCCAGGAGACTCACCATCCCTGTCCTATCCTAATTCTCTTCAATCCCACATTAAAAATGAATCAAACAGCTGTTAGATGATGTAAATAAAACTAATCTAATATTGGTTGGAATTAGTAAAAAATCAGAAAACAGCACGGACAGCAAAAAAAGTGTTGACAGAAATAATAGCAGAAAAATTTCCAAATACAGGGAAAGAATTCACAGATAAATGAGGTATATAGCACCCTAAATAGTCACAATCAAAAAAGAATTTCTTTATGATACATCGTAGTCAAAATCTCAGAAGTCCAACACAGGGACAGACGGTTAAAGGCTGTTAGAGAAAAGCACTATGTCACTTATAAAGATAATCCCATTAGAGTAATGGCAGACCTCTAAGCACACACTTTAAAGGCCAGGAGAACTTGGAGTGAAGGTTTTCAAGTTCTAAAAGAAAAGTTTCCAGTCCAGACTCATATATGCTGCAAAACTGTCTTTCAAAATTGTTTGAGCTAAATGATATTTCCATTATAAAGACCACATTAAGAAATTTATTACCACTAAACCAATATTCCAAAAAATTCTCAAGGATATCCTAGAAAGAGAAAATTAAGGCAACAATGTCAAAATGTCTAATAGTATAAATGTACCAGGCCAGGTGGGCAGCTAAACAAAAAGGAGGAAAAAGGAAATGAGCAACAGAAGAATAATACAATGACAGGAATAAGTAAAAACTTTTCAGTAATAATTCTCAATGTGAATGGTCTCGATTTCCCAATCAAAAGATGCAGATTGGCAGAATGAATCTTTTCTTTATTGGTAGGTTTTTAACTACATCTTCAATTTCATTGATTGATATTGGTTTATTTGGAATACTTATATCTTCTTGATTCAGCTTTGGTAATTCATATGTATTCAGGAACCTGTCCATTTCTTCTGTGTTTTCTATCTTATTAGAATATAAATCCTTAAAGTGGGTATTGATGATCTTCTGGATTTCCATAGGATCCATTGTGATTTCACCCTTTTCATTGCTAGTTGCATGAATTTGAGTCTTTTCTTTCCTTTTTTGATAAGGTTGGATAAGGGTTTGTCAATTTTATTTATTCTTTCCAAGAACAAACTCTTCAATTCTTTTATTTTGTGTATTGTTTCCTTGGTCTTAATTGCATTGATATCTGCTCTGATCTTTATAATTTCCTCCCTTGTATGAGTTTTGGGCTTGATTTGCTCTTCTTTTTCTAGAAGCTTGAGGTTCAACTTTAGGTTGTTTATTTGAGTTTGTTCTATTTTCCTGATTTGAGAGTTCACTGTTATTAATTTTCCTCTTAGGACTGCTTTCACTGCATCCCATAAGTTCCAGTTTGTTGTACTGGCATTATCTTTTAATTGTAGATACTGTTTATTTTCTTCTTTAATTTCATCTGTTTTCCATTGATTGTTCACTAGAGCATTATTTCATTTCCATGTGTTTATGGAATAGATTTTTTAATAGATGAAGAAATTGAAGTTCAGATCAGAGACAAAATAGCCCTTGCTAGATTTAAACATACACTCCAACAATTGTCTGAAACCTGTTCAAGGTAATCAGGACCTCCTGTATTCCAACTGGAGACCTGGTCTTGGTGAAGTCTCTCCCTTTTTGTTCCCTTATCCAGAACTAACCTGGGAGGGACCATACACAGTAAGCCTGTCCACCCCAACAATCCTTATTGTGACAAAATCAAGTCATGGATACATTCCTGTGCCCCTTTTGACATAACATAAGAACCAGTAATGTACCACCCTTAATCTTAGAAAAGAAATTCTGTAATTATAGTATAAACTCCCAAACAAACCGAACTGACATACAACAAATATTTACTAAATATTATAACTATATATTCACTATCAATAGTAGATTGCAACTTCACTAATATAGAGTTGACTATATAAAGATGAAAAAAGCTTAACGCTTATACTATTAAAGATAAGAGGGGCTTTGGATTGGGAGAGTACAAAAAACATGAAAAATTGAACAATGGGAGATGAGAGAAAAGGACCCTATTATTAAGTGGAAGGGATATTTATAAAATCAGACAAAGTTTGTTTGGGGAGAAAAAACCTCTGAGAAATGGAAAATAAAAAAAAGCGGAAGAAAAAAAGTAATATGGAGAGTAAAAAATAGAAAAAACTAAAAGGAAAAGAGAAAAGAAAAAAAGAAAAAGAAAAAGAGAAAGAAGAAAGAAAGAAAACTAAGTCCAAAAAAAGAAAAAGAAATTCTCTACTGATTTTGCAGTCCAGCATGTTTTGGTTCTCTTCACTTAGGCTTATAGCCTATGGATGTGAAGTGTACCCCCTATTTCAGAGGCCACTCTGTTTACCCCAGGCTATGCCAATGTCCACGTCAAGACATGTCCTTGCTCATGCTGGTGGATAAGAATGGCATCTATCTGATCGATGCTGGTGGTAGGCAAGGGTTCAACAATTTAAAGCCGACAGGCACTTTCAGATCCAGCTGTTTCTGAGCACTGCTCAAATTGGACTTGGCTTCTGGCTGTGAACCATGGAACCTGTTTCATTCCTGACCTGTGTTCAAGTTTTTCAAGGGCTCTCTGTCTAGCCTGCTCCCTGTCCATGACTGTCTCCTGTGTCTGTCTCTTACCAGTTGTAAGTGGGTCACACTGGGAACCCTGAAGTGAAGTTGTGTTTTGGTTCTGAGTTCCAGATTTAAATAATCAGCTCCTTCCTGAAATGTCACCTGATGAAGCACACTGGTGATATAGTGAGTGCCTGTGTGGGAATCCCTTTAGGCTTTGTCTACTAGGTGCAGGGGGTCTCCTGGGAGCAAAATTCCACATTGTTTTTTCAGTTCACAAAAGCTGTTTTTCCCTTCATATTCTAGCCCTGGGTGCTTACCTTGCTTCTGGGGAGCCAGGTTCTCTTCCCTGCAACCATCAAGAACTGGGGAAGAGTCCAAATTGGTTCCTTCTTTTGTCTGCATTGTGAGCCATCTTTCCAACTTCTCTGTTGTTTCTAATTTTTCCTATCAGTTTCCTCCAAATTTCTGGTGATCTGCTTCTCTCTTGTTCTTCACCAAGTAGTATTTTCCAGGGTTGGGGTTCTAGATCTCAGCAAGGCTTGAGTTTTGCTATTTATCACCACTCACCATTTTCTTTCCCATTCACTATATTTTTTAGCCATGTAAGGTACCTGCAAACTTATAGTCTAACTACTTACGTCTACCCCCATAAATTACTACTACTGGTGGTCACAGTTTAAAGAAACCTTTTCTTACAGTGCACAGTAATCATGGTGTCCATCCACAATACGTTCACTTGTTGTGTATGTAGTAAACATCCATTCTCCTGCCTAGGCCCCCAAATGTACTGCCTTTGTCATCACCTTCCTCCCCACAAAGCTGAGATTGAGCCTTTCTCTAAGCAACAGAAGTAAAAAACATATAAATAAATCCTGACCCATGCATACTTAATTTGAGGTATACTCTTTTTTTTGGAGATGGCGTGTTTCTAGACAGTTCAGGCTGTCCTTGTACTCACTATGTAATTCAGGATGGCCTTAAACTCACAGTTATCCTCCTGCCTTACCCTCCCAAGTGCTGGGATCACAGGCATGCACCATCACACCTAACCAGGGACATATAATCTTGATTAAAAGTTGTGTCATTCTAGGAATGAACACTTACTGCAACAGTCTATACTATGGCGATATAGTAAAGCCTGGTGCTTTACTTTCAGTAAAAAAAAACAAAAACAAAAACAAAAACCCAAGCCGGGCATGGTGGCGCACGCCTTTAATCCCAGCACTCGGGAGGCTGAGGTAGGCGGAGCGTTGTGAGTTCGAGGCCGGCTTGGGCTACAGCCCGAGCGTAAGGCCGGCCTGAGCTACATAGTGCGACCCTGCCTCAAAAAAATCAGGGCTGGGAGTTTGGCTCAGTGCCTTTAGCGCCTGCCCTGGCAGGCGCGAGGTTGTGAGTTCAATCCCCGGTGCCGCAAAAAACAAACAAACAAACAAAAACCCAACATAAAGTTCAAGGAACATCACAAGAAAGGGAACAATAAGGTTTGTAAAAAGAGGTGGTGGTTGTGGGGGATAGCATGGAGTAAGAATTGTCCTTTGAACCCTAGCCAAAGTAATTACATTTTGTAGTAGGCCTCTGTTTGGCTATCCAGTGGGCCTTGACCAGGTGTTGAAGTCATGTGCCAGATTGCAGTATGACAAAGTCATCCACCATTAGGACTAGACGGTATTTGCCAAGGCCCTTGGAGTTTCCTGATATGGATGGGATGGGTGGAGTACACACGTTTTCCTAAGAACCCTTTCTGCTTTTTTGTTTTACTTAGTGGCCTATAAAACAGGGAGATTAGCACAGGGGGATTGGCCAATTCGGTATTGCTGTAGCCCAGAAGTTATCCATTGCTCTGTAAGTGGTCCCTAATAAATTCATTTCCTCACCAAACTGAACTTGTCTGAGTCATTCTTTATACTGTTGACCCCTCTCAATTCAGAGGCAGATATTTCTTTTATAGCTCTTCAGAAAAGTCACACAACAAGTGATATTTAACTGAGTCTGGCTAATTTCTTGAAACACAATCATTTCTAGTTTCATTCATTTTCCTGCAAATGACGTAATTGCATTCTACTTTATGTCAGATTGCTGTTTCTAAAGATGTACTGAATCAGCTTTGGTATTTACCTAATTGTGGACCTGTTACAAAGAGTTCACGGACCAGCATCATTTCACAGACTACATTTGGAATAGGATTGAGCTGATGGGAACTATGAATACACTGTGGTTATGTGCTAACTCCCAATTGAATATTGGAGTACAGCCTATGGAGTGTTGTCACATGCATTATCTTAACAGTATGATTCAAGATGGATAATATTTTTCTTATTTTGCTCTTCAACTTTCCACAGCTAAAAAGTAGAAGTCCGGTTTTAAAAGCCCCCAGTATTTAGACTCTTGGTTTAATGTACTGTGTCATCCATAATTCTTAAATACTTATACAATACCTAAGTACCTAAATAGCTTATTTACTATTACCTTTTACCAATTATTTGCTATGAAAACTCAGTTCTGAATGGATGAGTAATCTTTTGACAAATCATTTGTTGAATACATTTGAGATGATTTTATTTTGATCATATAAAAAGAGTTAGAGTCAATTTTGTGCTCCAAAGTTGTCATCCTAAGGTTCAATTAGGAAAACACATATACTGTTACTTCAATAAGATGTTATTGAAAATGAAATCTTCACTAATCTTTCCCAATGCACTTTAAATTAGATATAGTCCATATTCTCATTTATGTGAGTGAAAAATGGGAAGATAAAAACAGGTATCCTAGGAGTCCTACACTTCAACATAGTTTTCTTGATTAATTCCATTCCTATTTTAAGCTGCCTCTCATAAAAAGGGTTGAAAATTCAAATATCCTAGAACCAGGTAGGTAATGTACCAGGAAAGTAGTTGGGTGGGACTATGGTAAAGTGAGTGGGGCATACTTTAAAATAAGCAACTACTGACATGTAGAACTTCAGCTCATTGCATGCATGTGTGGTAGGATCCCAGAGACAGTAGATCTTGATTTTTAGGAAAAATTGGGGATCAAGATATTTATTAGAATTTTTATTCAAAAAATTGACAATAAATTAAAATACTATGAAATACAGTCCAATGAAGCACAGTTGCAGGCAGACTAAGCTGTCAGCTAGTCATTTCCTACTGTCTTGTGTGAGGATCACTGGTACATAGCTAAAATCTCTCAGTCACTCAGGGTCATTAGGAGGAGAGTGAGGTTATAAGTTTAAGAAAGATTTTTAACAGGAGGCAAAACTGAA